>JAAXNX010001612.1:0-16986 GCA_036491905.1 Folsomia manolachei | reverse complement strand
TAATGATGTGCTGAGAATGATGTCAGAGAGTAAAAATCATGTATGTACGTAATGTCATACGTAATGTCATTCCATTTACAGCGCATCACAGATTTCTTTTCAGGAACGACTTAGATTTGTATTATCCACATTATATCTGTAGCACATCGGACTGGATATGCATCCTGGGAATAAGTGGACAAAAACTAGGGAAGTTGAAACGGAAGGAGCCGGCGGAGATGTTGATTTTGAGCAATAAATAAATGGATGGAAATGAAGTACTTGGTTGTAGGGACAGGTTGAAGAAGAGATTTCAAATTTCCTAAAGCAAAAGATAGTTGCGACACTTTGAAATAAATGTTCAAGGGATACTCCAAGAAGAACTTTCCATCCCGTAGCTATTGTGCAAACAGGTACCCAAACAGCGACAAATGACGAATACGGTGTGGTGGCATTTTCCGTTTGTCTATTACCTCAAACTATACCAAAAAGACGAGCGACTAGCTTACTCCTTAACATAGGTCAACTCCATAGATATCAAAATTAATCTCGATTCCCCAGCCGACCTTCTTTCCTTTCAATTTCCGCAGTATGCATTATTAGTGAGTGAGTGGGTCGGGGTGAGCGACTATCTCTGATACAATATTACAAGTCAAGCAGGATTCATGATATACATCCAACTCGTAATCGTTAACATGACTGGCTTGACAGAAACTAACTTGCCAACCCAAGCACAGCAAGAGCAACATCTGGCAGCATATTATTACTTTTTGAAACAAAAGTGAAATTGAGTAACGAGTAAATTGATTGCTGTCTAAAATCTTTCTCGCACAAGTGGATGCAGTTCCAATTCTGAAATGAAGGAGGGAGGGAGCAGTAAAACACGGGCAGAGATAGAAATGGGCTTACATAGTTTAGAGGGCATGGAATGCAGGTGAGTTATGGAACAATGCTACTACTACTGCTAATGACCATTGGCAGGGAATGCGATACAAAGTTAATGGGAGAAAGGTGAGCACAGTTAAAGAAACTGATTGGAAAAGTGTTGGAGGTAATTGGAAATGGGAACCCAGTTTTCTTCTTGTCGACTTAGTTGGATAGAGTTAGTTGCAAGTATTGAGTGAAGAGGGGAGAATTAAGTTTTCTCTTGGTTTTCTCTAAACCCATGTCAGAGTATCTATGAAAGTGGTTTACGTAGTGGACGGATGGTAGCATTTACTATGTAGGGTACTGTTCTGTGCTGATGGTGTTTTTATCAAGATCTACTACTTACTGTAGCCCAACATAAACATACATATCACAAGGCAATTAATCACAGTGCCCACACTTGACGTTTCATTACCTCGTCGTACTGTTTTCCCAGATTTAATTAACATGGCAACGGTAGAACAAACTTGTGCCAAACTCACTCACTTGCTCACTCACTCACTCATTCCTTCCCGTCCTGCTTTCTCTTTTTAGAGCATCAGGATTACTATAGACAGACACAGAAGAGGTAACGAACCTCAACTCTGGAAACCAACTTGTTTTGACGCTTGTTGTTTCCAAGTTTAACACATCATGGATTTCCAACTCAACTCAATCCAACCGACAGCTCATTCCCAGACCGTTCAATCCCATCCCTTGCACTGCTTAATTGTTACCTAACTTTATAGAATAGGGTCTCAAATTCATCAAAGAATGAGCTCAAATTCAGCAGTTTAGTTAGTTGCACAGGGCAAAATCTCATCCTGGACTAATTCCTTTCTGGCTGGCCTTCACAAAAACATGCAATGAAATCCAACTAACTTGTCTGCCTGCCTGCCATTCCTATTTCGCCTCGTTTTTCCCATTCTAGAGTAAGTCTATCAAAAGAGTGCTCAACACCCATATAATACATACTACTGTCCATTCTTTTCACCTCAAACCCAAATTCCTTTTCCAAGTTCCAACTTTTACTAAATGAGAAGTTTACCCTCCGTTTCGTCCCATGTTCCAAAT
Organism: Folsomia manolachei; assembly: GCA_036491905.1. Lineage (NCBI taxonomy): Eukaryota > Metazoa > Arthropoda > Collembola > Entomobryomorpha > Isotomidae > Folsomia > Folsomia manolachei. The sequence goes on along the minus strand of JAAXNX010001612.1, from coordinate 15,027 downwards.
AAAGTATGACGACAAAAGCAATTAGAAGGAGATGGCAACAAGATGAGACTTGGCATTGTTGTGATTCCACATTCTTCTCCGCTTCATAACTCCACCGACATTTTAATGACTAATATTTAGCTTTTATCCTGATTAATTTTCAAATAGCTTGAAGAGAACGCTAATGTAGGCAGCGGTGAGGACAAGATTAAAGAAAAGAACTAGTAGGTACGAAAGCTTGCTAGCAGTTAATTTGTTAGAAGGACAAGAAAGATTGTTTGAATAAACAAAAGCGTTAATGAAAACTTGGGGGAGTTAGAAATGCCTATAGTACTACTATATCTATATACTACTATTATGTGTTGGAGAGGTGAAGATGAGCCGAAAAGACTCTGGCATGGTATGGTAATTAAACCGAGAGGAATGCAAGCAATGGGATGATTGAGAGATTGGGATGATATTGGAGTTAGGAATTTGGGGAAGAGAGCAGAGAAAGTAATTAGTTTTAAAGGTGAGCCAGGTGAAAATGTAATTAGGTGGGTTGGGTTGGATGTTTCCCTGCCTTCAAAAGAATTCCTTGCCTTCCTTACTTTGGAATCTGGGGGATGCCTATATACCTTTGCTGCGGGCACTTATCCCGATTGGACCGCATTCTGGATACTCAGGAGGAATGAAGTCAAAGGCCTCATAATATTTCATTCCGGTTCCACTTTTTCTTTTCCTCTCCGAATTCCTTTTCAACTTCACTTGTCTATTTCACAATAATAGGGAGTGAATGCAGTTTGCAGCCCAGTAGTACTGCTCCCATTCAACTCTTTTAATATGGTCGCTCATGTACTTAATTCAACTCACTTATTACGTGTTTTGGACTTTTCTTTTTACCTTACTCTTAATTCATTGCCTTTCTCCACTACCCAAGCCACATTCCAAAACCCGAAGTGTAATCGACTGATATTTATCAATATGAATTTGAATGTACTTTCATAAACTTATTTTGCCAAACAATCCTTCGAAACTAATCTGCTGTTATTTGTATCTACAAACTAAGGATGACAAAAATAAAGAACTCAGAGTTGTCGGTGTATACAGAACTGAAAAATGGATAAGTGCGCCGAGAATGACAAATTGATAATAAGGATTTTGGCCCGTAAAGCATTTCATTAATAAGTAAATACATAGAATCGTGTCGGCACAGGATAGATTAAAGCAAGGTGCAATAGCCTAGCCAGGATCAAACGCTTGAATGCAAGTAAATTAGTAATGTGGTTGGTTGGTTGGTTAGTTGATTGCTGAAGAAAAGTCGCGTTAGCGGAGTTGTGAATGAGAAAGAGGACGAAGGACTCTGGATGCAAAAGTGGAGAGAAGCAATTAAATTAAATTTGCGGCGTGCAATATTTATCCGAGCTAAATTTGGGAGATGGATTAATTGAAAACGGTTGATTGTGTTGGTCTCTCGAGATGAAAATTAAGTGAAGCACGTAAGCTGAGCTTCCATAGTCCAGCTATGGAAGAGCTGACTCCGTAATACTACACCGTACCATACCGAGTACTAAACTAACTCCTGGATCAGGATGAAGATGGGTTTTTGTTAGTTATTACATGTTAGTTAGTTAGTTAGTAGCCCATAGAGGAACAAATTGTACGGATAAAGAGCTAGAAAGGCATAGGAAAGCCAGGCCAGACGTGTATCCGTCTCTGCTCAACTTTAATACTGCAGATGGAGGAGAGAAAAGAGAAAGTCTCTGGACTAGACCATTCGTTTGAGGGAGTTTAGTTGAGTTATAATAAATTGAGTGGAGTTTACTCTACCAAACGAAACTAACCAGGTGCAGAGGACAGGATTGGGAATGAGAGAAAGGGAGAAAGTCGAGGAGGAACTTTGATAATTAAAAGATAAATTTTTCATGAGTTCTTTGATTGAGTGTAATGGGGTTCACGGTCAACAACAAGTTAAATAAGTTGCTGAGATGGCGTGGTTCGCCCCATTCAACTAATGTTTATAATAATAGTCTTTTCTTTTGGCAATATTAAATACATTTCACGGGACAAAACAAGTAAAGCACAATTTAATAATTTCAAAAGCGTTTAATTACGCTTTCAGGTAATACGTATAACCTAGCCCATGCAATATGGAAAGGCAAAACAATGTCAACTTAATTTACATTTAAATTAAACTCGCTGAAAATGCTAAGAAATCATTTACGTCTTTACAGGACTACTAATAATACTTATATAAACGACTAAAATCACGACAAAAACACTAATAATTAGCTTGAGTCAATAAAATATTGTACAATTAGTACGCTGACTGAGCATTAATTAGTTCAAGAAAAGTTGCTACATCGAGGCAAAGTCGTAATTCTAAGCGGAGCAAAATTAGGAAAAGGAGAAAGGTTGAACGTCGGATTGGAAAGAACGAAACAATTATTCCAGGCAGGATATTTACATTTTTGCAATTAACTCGTAAGAATGGGGTAAATGAAAGGCATTTTGTTATTATGAAGGATTGAATACTTTGTAGTTGAGAAGCTATGCTAACTCAAGACTTGTACTTGGAATAATATTGCATGCCCCGAGACCTCAGCCCAATCTACCACCCGCTGTACTTTGATCGTGTAAGAATTATACAACTAATATAATCCTGATGGGAAAACCTCATCAAGTTCTTTTCATAATGAAAACTTTCTTGCAAAATAATTTAACAAAGTTTTAACGAACTTTTAAATCTAATTAGACTCATCTTGTATGTAGGTAAAGAAAGAGAGGGAGGGTGCTTTATTCTCGTTGGAAGCTGAAGAAGGAGAGAACAAGCAACAAAACTGATTTTCAATGAATATCCACCCAATTTTAAATGCAAACACGGGCAAACTAATGGACTAACCGTTAAAACAGGGTTGATTAGAACTCATAACCCTACGGCTAATTTCGTCTCTTGTTTTTCTCTCATTTTGCTTAAGCCATTCTTCCAACAGTTTCAGCAACGGGAAGAGTTCACTCAGGGCCATGGGATAAGGATAATTTAATTTACTTTCCCTGTTTGTAACAATAATGAAGAAAAACATTCATGCATGTATTGAATGCTATGCACCGCCACCAGAAAGCAAGAAGTTAAAGATTTGTGGTATCCTTTTTAACTTTTTATCCCATAACCAAGCATTATTTTCTTAATTCCTAGATATTAAGCTATTATTTTTTTCTCGCTGGGTATGAAATAACAGAAAATCAACTCCACTAAAGAATCGATTATATCTCCGTAAATCTGAATTATGCTCATTATTTCCCCTTAACATTGGCCTTTTATTCCTTTATTAAGAGCGAGCAAAGCGAGGTGACTCTTTAAGCTTTTACTCCATCCATTACGTCTGTCTGTCCGTCTGCTTTCTAGTGTTTATACGACCATATATTTAACCACATTTTGTAAATGGCAGGGTTTCTTCCAAGTTTTGGGTGAACGTCGGGTTCGACTACGGGATCTATCAGACCATTCTCTAAGAAATTTGTTTCATTAAGTCACCGATCACTCCGTCCAAAAACAATCACGACATGAGCCCAAATAAATATCCGATCGCATTTCAAAATCCACAACTATTACATCACAATTAAAATAATAATTTTAACGTTTGATGATTCCCAACCCGGAGGGAGTGAGAGTTTCATACTCTCACTCGTTGTTGTGTCAATGTACCCATATGCAATTAAAAAGAATGGATTTGTTTAACTTAAAACTTAAACTATACCTAAACCCAGCCAGTAATTACAAGTTTAACTTTTGCGATTATTTAATTAATTTAGTGAGTCAACAAAGAACAAAATTTGATTCAAAATTCTAATTTTCTTCTTCCACGAAAAGTTCGCCGTCATCATTAAAGGGAAAAACATTTATCTGAGTATGAACTCAACTAAACCAGTGTTTGCCAGACTTTGTCGAGAATTAACTAATTTGAGCCGAGTTTCTCCACAGTTTTCCATTAGGTTATAAGTCCCATTCACCGCTCTTCACCCTATTCCGAATTTGTCTGCAAACAAAGGAGTGGAGTAAATTCCCCTCTAAACAAAGTAAACCGTTGTAAACGCAATGGAACCAAGGGGTGAAACCCCAGATCAACGGTTGTACTATGTGAGCCAGTTGAAGCCAGCAACTGAAAGAGTGTATTTGAAGCGTTTTTGTCCTTAGAATAAGATCCGATAAACTGATTACTATTGGTATTCCGTTAAAAATTAGTAATGTCTTTATGTCTTTGAGCAAAATCTCATCACATGCATCAATATTCTCAAGAAAAGCACTAGGTTAAATTCCTCTCCCAACTTCACCTCAGCATCTCCTTGACCATTCTCCATGATATCTTTGAACTCGACCGGAGAAAAAGTCAACGGGGACAGTGTACCAACTTTCATGAAAATCCGACAAGGAGCTCGTGTATTGAACAGACAGAAGGACATAACGATGTTATAAAAGGGTTTCACCCCTGAATAAAGAGAGAATTGAGGCGAGAAGAAAATCAAATGTCATCATAATAATTTGAGAAGGAATCATGAATACAAGGAATCAGCTAATGGATTTTGGAAAGTTAAACTAAACGCATCCATTTCCATTTCATTCTCTCAGATCCAAGTTTAAACTAAGCCATATCTGTGTATTTGTATTTCACTCCTTCATCCCAATCCCTTCTTAACATAGATAATTGACGCTAATGCTAAAAGAGAGAGTGAAGAGAGGGACCCCGCAGAACCGGACTCGTTCATTGACATTTCATAATGCAAAATTCATGTAGTGCTGAATTTGTATAAACTTTGGTGGAGTTTGGAAGTGGATAAAGTAAAGTGATGGGGAAAAGTATGTACCCACCTATTTAATACCCTCATAGCACTAAGTTGGCCAGAAGTTATAAGTAAGTGTTTGGATGGAATGGATGGAGTTAGAGTGCCTTGCTTTCCTTTCTACCTCTCATATTTGTAGCTATGCACGAAGTGATACCTTCAGATTTCAATGGGACCACCCTCAATGGATGTCCAGACCAACGTTTAGGAATCGCTTTATAAAAAAATGTTTACAGCATTTATAAAAATATAAAATTTCTTATATTTCGAAGAAAATTAAAAAAAGTATTCCAACTCGACGTTTTTTCGGGAGATTGAATTCAAGTCTAAAGGGTACACATCGTGCCTATGCCTTGTAAGTAGTCTGTCTCTTTAGACTAACCACTAATTTTTCTTTAGCAGTGAGACTGCAACATGGAAACTGGATTAAAGTTGATGACATTGTTATTTCATTTTCCGTATCAACATCTATTCATTGCATGTTGGCTGGATCCAGGCCGGGATGGCAGCTCTCTCTTTTTGTCTTTGTCTCCTAAAAGCCAACCGAGCTGAGCCAAGCTGTCACCACTACTCGCCCACTCCATCTCCCATTTAAAACTTTCTCTCAGTTGTTCCGGCACTCAACGCACTCAGTTTCCTAGTTTGTACTACGAACTTCGTACACTATTTTCACTTCTCACTTCAAATGTGCATGACATTTTGTTTAGAGTCTGCTTGATACTTAGCTAAGGTTGCGATTTAGAATGTTGTCTCGCAACATATTGGTGTATTTACAGAATAGTCATAAGTCAGAGGGACTCGGCTTTTGGATTCAACTCAACGGGACACACATGAATATGATGATGCCGACGATAGGTGCTCAGCAACAACGGTTCAATAAGGAATGACTACAAAATGTGCATGACCATAACTTAATGCGTGCGTGTGGATCTTGAACGTAATTCCAAATAAATCCGTTTTTGTTTTATTTCAAAAATAGATAGTAGAGATTTTCTCACTATGTAATGGAAACTGTGTACAGAAAAATATCTTGTATGACTCGGAAATAGTAAAGGTGGCATTAATTTGGGCATCGCATTGGAGAAAAAAGCTGTGAATGGTGAACGTACGGAATCGGGGCTGATCTGGATTTATTGAGATGAGAATCATAATATGGATGAAATAAATATTTCCCAGACGGTTCCCTCGTAAATGGCTTAGGAGAACCTTCCCAAGAGATATTTTGAGGAAAAGGTAACAAGTTTGGGGAATCTCTGTTGGCATGAAGAAGAATGGGAGGTGCATATATCCACCTTGATCTGGAACCATTATTTGCCCTATAACTGCTGACCAAACACCAAATTGCCTGACTCAAAGTGTCAGCAGGAGAAGCCAGACCCAAAGCCCATCCACTTTTCACGCTATTCCCAAAATGCTTAATATCTCTTGTAGAATTAGGGTCCCTGTATCATTAGTTTGACCGGAAAACAATCCCACCATATAACTAACGCAAGCTTGACTTCAATTTCTCATCTCCTGCTCCCTCCTATTTACCATGCAACAACACCCTCAACCCTAACCCAACCAAAAGGTACATATACCATTGGTCAGTGGTCACTATTCTCCAAAGCACGTCCCTCAAGACCAGTGAAATAACGAGTTCCACACATATGACTGCAGCAGGATGACAAAAACCCTTTTTTCAATATGAAACTTTCACATCCAAGCCATAGTTCAATTGATATCCAGTTTATTATGTGTCTCTTGAAAAAAAAGATGCCGTAAATGAAAGTAAAAAGTGTTAGAATGTTTTACTTCAAGAAAAGAAGTTGTCTACTTCTCTGGCGTCCATTCAGATCACTTTGGAGAAAGTATGTACATATGGGGCATAGCAGAGAGATGGAAAGAGGATAGCTGGGCATAAAAAAGTAGAAAGAAAATAGGAACCCTCCATTAGCATAGGTATAATAGTGGTTATATACAGATAAGTGTGTCGAAGTCACAGCCACAGTCTACCAAAGGAGTGAGAGAGAGTGAAAACAGAGTGGAAGTTGACAAACAAGGCTGAGTTGATTTCGATGTTTTCATTAGTGATTTTGATAATGGAGTGGCCGTTCCTGGTTACTCTACATAGATCAGCCAGCAAGGAACGGCGACAGCACATATATCTTGATTTATCGGCCAGGACGAAACAAGAAGGAAGATGTAGAATAGAATGTTGTAGCAGTGTACATACGGAATGAATGAATACGAAGTAAAGGTTATTTATGTAGTCAGGAGTTTAAGAGTAAGTGGAGTAGTTGTGAGAGTATTTATTTGGATGGAGTGAAAAGAAAGAGACAGAATTGAAGAGGAGAAGAATTTTAAGGAAGGGCAGTGGAAAGTGAAAGTAGTGAAAGTGCGGCGTCGTCCATGCATTCGATGAAATCAACCAAGCCAATTTCTCCACTTTGTCAAAACTCGGTTGGTTAGCAAATCTGTGTGGTTGTTAGTGTGGTATAAATGTGGCCATGCAAGGATGCCCATTCACCCATCAGCTATAAGGTGGGCAATATGTGGGCATGTCAATGTTCCGTTTCAACTGCATTTCATCAATAAAGAAAGGCAGCATTCATTTGAAGACACAAATTATACATATAAGGAAAAAAGCTGAAAACTTTTTAATGAAGGACCCCCACAAAGCAACATTTGATGGTACAACAAGTTAAGTGGGGTTGAGGCCAAGGCAGGCAGAATAAGAGAAGGCATTTGAGTGAGTGTGGATGTGGAGAAGAAAGGTATTCAGAAAGCAGTGCCAACAACCAACTGAGGCTGTGACTCTGCCTTGGATTGGATGGACCGTTGAGTGCAAATGGTTGGTATAGAATGAAAATAAATCCCTTTGCTTAATAGACTGGCAACATGAATTTGCTATTATTTCCAAGAAGAAGACCGATTCGGAAGATTTGGTAAACATAGAAATCTGAAAATGCACTTTACTCTCCATTCCTTCCTTAACTTTCTTCATCCACTAAAAACCACCACCCACTGTCCGTCCTTTGCCACTCTGCACAATACACCCAACTATAACTTTTCCATAGTTCCCCTTCATATCAGCACTTCACCTCTATTCATCCAACCAACCAACCCACCAACATCTTTCCCAATTAGTTAGCCCCATAAATCCCAACTTTCTCTCTCCACAAACATCCCACCACGACTATTCACCTACTCTAGTTGACCCACTCTATCTCATCAAGGTGACTCCAAAGTACTCGGTTAAATCCTTTCCCAATGTATTAAAGTATGCAACATCTTCAAACCAATAGGTTGATTGAGAAAACCATAAACACTATTTTTGACATTTCATTCATTTTGAGCCAATCATATGAATAAATGTTAAAGTTAATTGAATGGGAGAAAGTAAGTATGAAGAATCTGCATTTTTTGAATTGGGTAGTATACGATCAAGTACTAGCTAAGTAAGGTATAATAAGAGAAAGGTAAAAGTTTATAATGATTGGTGGTGAGTGGTTGGGTGATGATGTTCAGCACTCTCTCGCAATGGAATGACTTGGATACTTGACTGGTAATGAAAGAGCAGGGAAGTGGGATGATTATGTGAACAAAGGGTGCGAGACAGAGTAGAGTCAAAAGAAGAAGAGGATTGGAGGGAGAAGAGTTTCAATGATAATACCTAATGAGATTGCGTTGACATTTGGAGCTGTGCGAAGATAATCAAGGAAATGCCATTTCACGCTCTCATGAGTTTATTAGATTAGAAGAGTAGATTATCAGGCAGCCAGCCAGCCTCTCAAATGCATTATGGTTCAACAAGGAAATTCAATGAAAATGGAATGAATGCCGTATAATACCGGAGCCGGTGGCCAGCTACCTTTTGTGGATATTTGTGCATATTCACTGATGGCAATACATTCTGCAGTAAGCTCTTGCTACTTCAATATTCGATTGCGACTATATACGGGTGAAGTGAATATTCGTGTTCAGCTATTCCATTCCCTGACCAAACCACGACAGTACTTTTATTTGGAAGAAAATCACAATTAAAGTGAGTAATTCTTTAAGATACAACTGATATAGTGGCGATATGCATTTCTTCTAAAATTTAATTTATTAGGCGTGTAAACCTTTGTGTTTCTCTACCACTCGCCTTTCTCTCGCCGTGCACATATTTGTACATATCAAACAAACAAAATAATGTAATCATGGCCCTATCCGGGGCGTCTGCCCTGGCCGCATGGAAAGCTATTAGCTTAGGTTGGCAGAATAAAAGTTAGAGAAAAAGCAATCAAACTGTTTGTCTGATAGTTTTCTGATTGGTCTTTTGTCCAGCAATTGATGTAACGTGTCTTGGGAGATCTGAGATGAAAATTTATGTTCTACGGCTGGACTGAATCACATCGACAACTACTTCCTACTGCTTGCGAGTGAAAAAAGCATAGTGAAGAGAATGATGCCGGAGAACAAATGAATTGATGACATGAAATGGGTCAGAGGCAAAAGAGCCAAGTTGCTAATGGATGTCTCAATAAATCCTTCAATTATCAAAGTAATCAACGGAAATGCAGCTAATTTTGATCAGTTGCTATGTACCTATCTTCCAGACAAACCTCTCTCACCCTGCCTTTCCCTCTTCTAATTTTCTCATGACGTTTGCAGCTACTACATATAGCTGATGAAAGACGTGACTGGAAAAATTAGTTTCAAGTTTTGCTCTGCGTTTCTAGTTGACAGCAGTACTCAGTCTAACTTGCAATCTAAGAAGTTGATGAGGAACGGATTTGTTGAGAGCATTTTCCAGGAAGAAGCAGAGGAAAAGAAGATTAAGTGCATGTTATGTTGTCCAAAGATTGGACCAGTAAAGGAAGTTTAGCAGTGCAAGTTATGTGGAATCAGAATTGAGTTGACACGAGTTTTACTGGCTTGTAGTCTGGGACAATTGCAAATTAACTAAATACTAAAATGTTAGATAAAGCCGTTATTTCATTTGTTTTAATATGAACAGTTAATAGCAAGTAGTGAAAGCAATCACGAAAGAAAGTGTTACCACTTTCTCGCCGTTGGAAGTGCGAGAGAAAGTTGCCTCGGGAGACTGTTCATCATGTCCCAAGTATGAAGTTAATTGTACATCCATTCACAGAATGAGCTCTATAGTCAGACAGTGGTCTGGTAGATTGTCTACATGAGTTTTGTAAAGGAACTACAAGCACAACAGGAGTGAAAGTTAGGGATACATAATTTTGTGTGAAAATACCACACAAGGCTCATTGTATCCGCTGCTGTAAACTAAACGGAGATGACAGTAAAGGGAACCAGATTATTTAGGACGGAAAGCCCAATCTCATGATCAACTTAGTGTGAAATTAACTTAGGGATAAGTGAGCAGATATGCTTACTCGTGTTCAGGCTAGCTATTCAAGTCAAGTCAAGTCAGCCAACAACCAGAGATGGGTTAAATAAATCTTGCACACAGTTTAAATTTCGATGTGCAAAATACAGTCCGTAGATTAGTAAGTGAACCACCCGCTCAAGCCTTATTCCTGTCCCAACCCATAAGCAGAATGATTTACAATAAATGTCTGCTCGCTCATTCAGTCAATTCTCCATGGACATGAATTGGAATTAACTATAACTAACGTCTTTCGTAACTTTGATCACTTTTAACAGGCTCCGGTCAGGTCAGTCTGGCTGGTTAATCCTGCTCAACTAACAAAACAACTTCTGGGCTGCTTTACTACCTCTGACACTGTTGAAATAAATAAAATCCTTTCACAGGTGCGGCTGCTGTCTGTGTTCCTCTTCTAACAATTCGGATAGTTTGAGTAGTAACAACTAGGAATTTACCACAGTACGAGGATAAAATGGAAGATGAAGAAGAAAGGCCAGTTTGTTTGGTTCTAGCAAATTGGAATGAACAAATAGTGTAGAAGTTCATTTTCTCTGGAGTCTTGAAAATAACGAAAGCAACAAACTCTGGCTGGGTTCTATACGATTGATTGCCTCAAAGCACGCAAGAATTAAAACTTGGATCTCCTATTCTACAGCATCAACTGGCATTTATTGTCTGTAATTCTGGGTCCAACTTTTCCCTCTAAAATAAAGGACGATACGATGCAACTTTGGGGAGAAAGTGGTTTGTTGGGCCGAATGAAGTTATGTGTTATTACGGGAAATAAACGCATTTACTTTCTTGAGACAGACCAGACAAGCAAACTTAGTAGTATTAGGATTGGCAGTGTGAGAAAGTCGGGGTTTAATTATACAAGAATTTCTGAGTTCATTCATAATGGAGATTTAATTTTCTCGAGTTTCACCCCGGCAATGAGTCTAAAGCCAATTATATACAACGCTTACGTTTTAAGAAAAATCCAAGGCTGTTATGAACGACTTGAAATGAGATATGAATTCGTTTCTTAATAGACTCAAGATTTTATATTCCGATATAAACATGTAGTTGAATGAAACATCCGAAAAAATGCAATTTACCAACTATTTACTATTCAATAAGTTCACAAAGTTTTCAAAATCTGTCATCAACCCGATCACAATAAAAGACCATTTTTTCATCCTTTACCTGCCTCACGCACTTAGTCATAGCATCTTCCAATAGCATAGTCAATTCAGTCCAACCAACAAAAAGTATCCGTGAACAAATTACAATATAAATGATCAAGAAAAAAAGTAGGTAAACTATAGAAGTAATCTATCTAAGGTGTTTTGTGTGCAAAGAAAATTGATTCGATTTAAAAATCAAAGCTTAAGCTTTTGTGATTGCCATAATACGAATATTGGGGTGAAGTTGAAGTGAGCACTACATATAAGGCTGCATCCACCTAGTTCATAGCCGGTTAAGTTGCGGGTTAAGTTAGATGAAGGAAAGGGAAAAGAGATTGAAGTTTTGGGTATGACGACCAGCGTTGGTTGGATTGTGAGCATTTCTCTATCGATATTTTATCTATGTATAAGGAGAGAAGAATGGAATAAGAAGACGAAGAGGCTGGAGAAGCTGAGCAGAGAATCAGAATCAGTAGTGTCGGCACCGGCATTCAATTATTGAGGGCAATCAGGCATGAACACTTTTGAGACACGCCAAAACAGAGCCCTCCATTCTGCTCCTTGGTTATGCCACATCCCAGCTTTTCTTCTATTACTATTTATAAATGAGAAACTGTTTCACCAGGCAGGCCAGGCCCCTTATTGTTTTCCCTCCTGTCTATATGCATCATAAACTAGTGTGAATGAGCCAACTCTCGGGCTTCCCGTCATCCACCAACAATACCAGACAGTAATCAAATCAATAGGCAATGTTTTCCTCAATTTATTTTCTTTAATCAATCACGTGTTGTCAGTTACTGTTATTATAACACAATTCAATGGAAAAGTCTAGCATCAATAAAGCCTCTGCAAAGTTTATGGGAATATTCAGCCAGCCGAAAGAATGACATAGATGACACTCGCTCAAAAAGGGGGGGGGGGAGTACGGGAAGGAAATAGAAAAATATATATTTTAAAAAGTTGATCTTTTAAAACCGACGTGCTTGAGACAAAAAATAAAGTGTGATACTCAGCTAATAAGGTTAAATGAAATCAGTATTAGGATGGGCAGGAAAAGGAAGCATGAAGGATTGGACGAACGTTGCTAAAAAATATTTCATTCCAAAAGATAAAGTTTACACAGTCAGTACATAAGATACATACGAGGAGGTCATCATAAGTAGGCAATACCATTTAGTGTACCATAACAGTAATGGTGTAATATATATTAGAAGATATTTGTATCAATTTCAGCTGTCACAATCATAGACAGCAGAGATAAAACCACCACTGTCGCTCCTGTCGACAAAATTAGAAGAATGTTTCATGTCAGCCCAACCCATGAGAAGCTCTTCCTCTGTAATACTTATTGCCACTACCCCCACTTCTCTATTTGGGCTTATGTTGGAAGCAAGTGGAGAAATCTAAAAAATAACATCTATAGAATATTTCTTGAGGAGAAAGCTACTAGGAAGGATGGGGACTTGGGTCGTTTGATGGTTAGTGGTCCAGCTTCACTGGGTTTGGTGGGCTCGCTCCGAGTGAACGTCAGAAATCACGTAAGAGCTCCATGGAAAAAGGAAATTGGCCGTTTTCGTATATAAAACAGCTGTTGCACTCTTCCCATTCCCTTCTTTTGGTGACACATTAAATCACTATGTTCGTAATGAAACTCTGGCTGTTGCTTGCTTTCTCCACGACACACATTTATGTACAGTCCCTAGCTGGTGTGGCATTGCTGTCCTGTCTTACCTACCATGTTTCTGCCCCTCTTCTATATATGTGTCATTGGTCTGGATGGATGAAGGTGCTTTCACTTTCACCACCACTTTTTCTTTTAATATTTCTCTTTTGTTTTGCCTTCTCCACTTTCAATCAAGGAAAGCAAACATTTCTAATGAAATTGACCGGAAACTTTCACGACGTCACTTGCACTATACCACAATCCTGTTATGTTAGTTGTACTGTGTGTGAGCCCTAGCTCTTTCTCCGTGGACTGACTCCATCCACTTTTCAATTACTGCTAAACCAAGCAAGACTTGGGTGGAAGGACAACGACGACACAATTCTTTGCTACACATTCTCTTTTTCTTTCTCTCTTCTAACGCTATTCCAATTCCGTGCTGGGATTCAACTCCATTGCTCATGTTTCATTTCATACAAAATCATTCAAAAGAACAAGGTGCTAGGTGACCCTTAAATTGCCAGTCACATTACGAATGAAATTGTTTGGATATACAAACAGAAACACACAACAACAATATGATTGCATAAAGTTTTCTTGCTGTTCATCTTTTCTCTGTACCATGTGGGTATGAGACACTGGGCTGCTTTAATGCAGTATTACTCCAGTTCCAAATTGCGTTTCAATCCAATATCAAATGCCACCAAAAGTTGCAACAAACAGGGTTAGAGACGGACAACTACAATCCAATCCAATTCAACCACACTACTCTCCTCAAATAGTAATAATAAACAAACAGCCAGTCAAGAGCAATATAGTATGTACCACGACCAACTACCCACCGACCGAGATTGAAGTGAATAAAGCAATCCCCTTGTGATATTACATAAATGTTGTGATGTGATCCGAGACACGCTTTGCAGTGCCTCGTAGTAGTTGTATAGGAGTAGTAGTAATACATACTCCGTAACACGAGTCAGGGAGAAAATGTGTCTCGAAAAAACGAGGCCCATCAAACCAAGGCAAGCCTGTAATTCATCCACCGTAATAAATTGAATGTGAGTGGTGAACACAGTAAAAATTCAATTAAGAAAATGGAATGCTCGTTTAATCTAATTCGGCTGGTTGGGTTGGCTGATACTTATGACGATGATCCTGTGTAGTTGTACAGATATTCTTGTGGTTTGTGGTGTTGCATGGAATGAATTGATGAAGTGAATTGGGATTGGGTCTGAGAGTTGAGTGAAAGAAAAGAGATGAAATGAAATAATATAAGACGAGTGGTTGAGCAAGTGAGTGAATGAGAGATTGTGGAGGATTTCTGAACCCAGATCAGTTAGTTGAGCATTGAACAAGCCATCCGCCGCCCCATCATACCGGAAAAGGGTCGAGTATGCAGTAGGTTGGTGGACTATGGCCGGGTGTCGACTTCAATTTGTTTCCAATATAGCATACCAAGATAACCGGCTGGTTCTCAATTCCATTTTCTCCAAACCCAACTAGGTATGTGACACTGATATATGTGGAGAAAGTCCACCCCGGCCCCGGTCCATCTTTATGGAACTACTTTATGAAAGCTCACACACGCAATATCCTTCATTGACAGATCTTAATGAAGTTCCTGTCCCTCTTGAAGGGCTATCTACCTACACACTAACCTCTCACTGCCAACGGGGATCCATAAACTCAAGTTCTACGACATCCACGACGTCGGCACCTGTCCAGCCATATCGTGCATGGAACAATACTCTCAACTTTATGTCTCTGAATTATCCTAACAGCACACTCCTTCTCTTCCTCAAGGCTCTTACCCAATTTAATTTAATGCAATGAAACCCACGTGCGAGCAGTTCACACGCCAGTTACAACAAGCTGAATTGATGGTATGAATTTGATGCCTTTAATTAACTCTTTAACTTAACTTTAATTTGGAAAGATTTTTACTTACCAAAAAGAGTCAGAGTTTGAGACCAAGTAGTTTGTGGGATGACTATTTCCCCAGTCAGTGTGGGATGACCTTAATTTGTTCCTTT
>JAAXNX010001611.1:0-16995 GCA_036491905.1 Folsomia manolachei | reverse complement strand
TAAATTTCACACAAAGCCGATGGCCACTTGAACTTAACAAATCGTTTCTGTGTCCCGAGATCCCCTCTCCATATGTCATGATGAAGTTAGTTGCTGCTGCTGCTAAGCCGTAATATGTGATAATTTATAATTATACATTTTAAAAGGCTGCAAAATATGTGTGCATTACAGCAGCGGGGCAGCTTTTTTTCTTGCCATTCCCAAACACAGTTCGCAAAGGCAATGGTAAATTACCATTCGTAATTACTGAGCTGAGTTGTATGCACACGCTGGACAATTGAGTGTTTAAATTGGACAACAAGATTAAGCCAATCCAACAAACTTTGTTTCATGACAAGTTGGCATTCAAACATTTTTTATCCCACATTTTCATCATACCACTTCTGATCCCTGAGTGGATTATTAAATGAACACAAACGCAACCAGAAGTAGTTGGACTTGTGTTAACATGCTAAACATTCCGGGAGCATGGTCAGAACCAAACAAATTCCAGTTTTGGTTTACTCGCTTAACTTTCTACTCCTAGCTGGAGGGCTACCAGACCAAGTAGTTCATGAGTTTTACGACATTTATGACAAAGTTGTGGTTTGGCATGTCATGCAAAGTTGTAGTAAAGAAGCGGAGAGCAGGCAAGTGTCAAAACTCTTAATTGACTTTGCACATGGCGAGGATTGCTTAGCTTAAGCAAATCTCAGTAAAAAAAATTGGACTCCAAATGTTCGAACCCTTCTTAACCCGAAAGAAAACATACGGCATGTTCCAATAACGAAATGCTTAGCATTTACATGATCATCCAGTTCAAATAAGCGGTTCGGTAACAGCAGCTTGACTCCTTCATTTGAACAAACTACGTTATGCTCGAATAGGTAGAGCACCCATTAATTTTAAAAGTTAATCTTAATCTTTGAAATCATAAATTTTTCAGAGGAAAATCCTGCCTGCACTCGGATTTCACCCTGAAAGTTTTAAAGAGGGAAGGAAGAGAAAGAACATTTGTTGATGGTGAATGTTAACAAGTATGATAGTTCAGATACATGAAGTAATGACTAGATGGAAGGATTCTGTATAAGAAATTAAGTGTCATGTTTCGTGTGTTTTTATTGCGACATTTCTCCCACTTTACGTGTTGGCGTAATCCCATTTCCTGAGACAGATGAACTGTACAAAGTAAAACGCTCGGATTTCATTTAGTTGGGATAGGGTTGGCTGTTCTTTTAAGTTTGAGTATGATGGAAATGGCTTGGATATGGGAAATATTACAAATTGAACTTTGTAAACATTTTAAAGCCTTTTTCAGAATTTACAATTTTAAAGTGAATTGATCATGCTGGTTTACCTCAATACATTTTTAACTTTTGAATTCATAAGAGCTTAAAATTGTGTTAATCTGTATTATAGAATGGCATCCGTTGTCATTGTTAACATGAGACTTCCCTGAGAAAAAATTAAAAACAAAATAAGCACGACAATTTTCGGTCCAACATCTTCAGAGATTGAAATAATTTTTTGTCATTTTGAATCAACCTGTTGTTTTGTTTGTTTTAAAATACTCAAAGTGCACTGCACATTCATCCCAGCACGACTTAGTAGTAGTGACAAAATGAGTGTCCAATAGTTTTACCACTACCACTACTGCTCAATGATGCGTAACTCATCTCATCCGCAAAGTGTATTAAAAAGTCGAGTGGTTTGTAGACTTTCTTCTGATAATGATAACAAATACCATCACCACACGAAGTACAAACACCTCTATCACTTGAATCTATTCACTGTCCGTTTTTGTCTTTTGTTTAAAAACCATTGTCATTTCATCTCATTTCCACTCCAATCCAATTGTTTCCAAGTGGTCCTCCTGTTGTGGTGTGATGGACGTGCATGATGTGAGACTGTTTTAGTGGAACCAAGACAAAAAATGTGATTTCAACACTTCGTCTCATTTCCAATCACATCGTGGTCTATCCTATCTTAGGGTAGTGGTTTTAATGGGATTCAGTCTGCAGGCAGAAGCCCATTACCTCCAAACGACCAAAAAACGATAAATGCATGACTGACTGAGTGAAGATTGCTGTGAGACGAGAGCAAAAATGACCTGCAGGAAAACAAACAAAAACTAAACTTTAGTTTAAATATGCCACTTTGAATTTGAATTAGAAACAGAATGCTTCCCTAACGGATCGGTTGTCATTCTATCTGTAATCTTTTAATGTGCCATTATTATGCGTGTCATCTATTAGAGGAGGATGTTAGTGGTGATTTCATTTGTTTTCGTGTCGCATGTAAATGCAATGGAAGCAACAGAAGGTATACAATTTCATTGTGGAAGTAGAAATTGATGAGTTTTACTACAGTGACTACTACTTAAAGTAACAGGTTGATGATGGTTCTTTGAAAGGGAATTTAATGGGAATTGGCGATAGTGAATTCAATAAAAGGTAGTGATAAAATAAACTAAAAACTAATGCAAGTTCAATATTATGAACAAGTAATGTTTTGGTAGTGGGAAATTTTTTAAGTAAAAACTTTGAAAACTGTAAGTGTTTGCTACAAAGTTACAACTGAATTGCAAAACAAAACTATGTCATGCATGATAAACTATTTTTGCGGATTTTGGAGTATTTATTTATCATACCCACTGCCAAAAACAAAGTCCATTCAACCACAGACTACAGACTTAGAATAAGCCCAGTATTTTTTTTGAAAATAAAGCAACCCTCTGCTGCATTTGTTCCTATCACAAAAATATTTTATTTTATTGCAAAGTTAATCATCAAAAGATTTATTGCTTGAAGCCAAGCAGTTTTTTGGGGTAAATAGCTCTTTCTGCCCTCTATACCGTTCTGAAGCCCAATCTTTTAGCTGTAATCTTATGATAAGCACTTTGTTCTATATTATGTTCTTGCAAAAAAAATTACTGCATACATGAGAATGTCAAATAACCAAGCTGAATGGAACCGATGAATGAATCTGGTCAATAATGTTTAAGTTTGTTTTTATTTGGTCAGAAAAAACTACGCAACAATCCAACATTTTTCTTTGAAAATATCCAACCATAGACCACCAATACATCTACTTTTACTTCACTTTTTTTAATACCAGTGGCTGTAGTGGTGTGTTATCTCGAATAGTGAATAGGATCCAAGATCCACTTCACTTTCTCTCAATTCATTCCACCTCCAACCACTCCAACCACACCACAGCCCAAGAAAAGCAAACCAAGTTCCTTGGGAAAACTCTTGAATGCATTCTCATCGTCATTCACATTCACCGTTAAAGGTTGCCACTGCCGCGTGTAGTGTGGAGTAAGTTTTTCTTTTCCCTTCGCCTGGAAGCATTTTATCAAAATAAACCGGAGAATGGGACACTTAAACGTTATCAAGGAATTTCTTTGCAAATTACACTACTAACCACGACCCCGATATATGCATAACGAATTCCTTGTCTAACTCTCACGACACAAGCTGCGTACAGCGAATCGATGTGTCGTTGGGTTCTTCCTACTAAGTTTTCTTCTGCCTGCTTTCTCTCAAGTTGTGGAGAAAGGAGTCGGAAAAAATTGGGTCGGTGTTTGTTATACGAGGGAACTCCAACTCTTCTCTGAAGTAGCAACGTTTCGTTTCGTTTCTCCGCTATCACCAAGCATGAATAATAAATAACTTGAAGAGCAGTGTACTCATATCTTAAAAATGTAATAATCTCGTGTAATTTATGCATCCAGATAAAAATGTTGTTAAACGTTGGAGTGACCTAGAAATGGCTTTGGCTGCAGCTAGGAAAGCGAGTATTTAATTTTTTATGGAAAACATAAAATTACAAATATCTCGTCTCATGGGAGATGCTCAGATTTGGAATAATTTCCATACAGCCAGCATGGGGAAAGCTGAAGAAACATAAAAACTGGTAAGGGAAAAGTGTTTCGTTCGTTAGTGGTAAAGTTGTACTAGGAAGGAGGAAATACTTCCATCCCGTGGTTTCCTTTGAAGACATCCAAACAAACATGAAAAGTATCCAACAAGCACCTGAGCTAAGTTCTTTTCTAACCTCAAATTTTCTAATCTTCTTGAAACCCCAGAAAATAGGTACAGGAATTGAACGCAGTGCAATCTTGGTAAACACAGGAAACGGGGAATGACCCAATCACCATACACTTTTATTGAAGTTGGCTCACTTTGTACAAGACTTTAAATGGGATTATATACCCAAAACGCTTCTTTTATGCAGCCTTTTATTGCTCTAGCCCAGTACTAGATCCGAATACTATTTACTACCGCACTGCTCGAGTTGGTCTGCTTTCTCTTCTTTTTTTACTCGATACACTTTTTTAGAGTTTGGTCCGTGTTTCGATGCAATATAACAACTTTACCAGATACATTCAATATAGTATCTACTGCACAATGTTGGGTTGCACTTTTGGTCGTTTTATTTTATTGTTATTGCTTGGATGTGAGCAGGGCGTAATACTGGACAGAAGTTCAACTCCCACTTTGAGCAGTGCAGTGCACAAATATTTAAACACCATGTCACTTTATTGCTGTCGCTTTCCTGCAGTAATCTGATTTCACATTTGCAAATAATTGGAACTCCTAAAAATGCATATGACCGAAGGTATCTAACGAGGCGTGGCTTTGTTAATTACAAGTTAATGCATACAAAATTACCAACGGGAGCAATAGATATCAGCCATTTAGTTTTTCGGACATTGACTCCTCTTATGGTAACTGCAACTGTCCAATTTACTGCAATTTTAAGTGAGTGACAGGCAGTTGTCCGGTTGTAATTATTTTGTCTTAAAAATCATGAAATTAAACAAACTAAACGGCCATTATACTCTGAATCCTGCATGCAACTTGGCTTGTCCTTTCTATTTTCCTCGAAAGGTTAAGAAAATCCACCCTAAAAATGAAACCGTGAGTCAAACTATAAAAAGAAAATAAAATAAGATTGCGTGTTGTTTATCCAAACAGCAAGTCAACCTCAACTTCATTGGTGGTGGTATGTTTTTGGTGGTTTGTTCCAAGTAACAGCCTTATACACATAACAATCATGAACGATCATCAACCAAGTTTTATTATATTATTTCATTTCATTATTCAATTTTATTGTCTCACTTGGAAGTAAAGCAAACTGGTTTGGTCGGTTAAGCACAGAGTTTGGGCACTGGTTACATTTTACCGGACATATTCATCACACCATACAAAGTGAGGTGCAATATTGCACAGTTCACCGCACCGCTAGACCAAGAAACCTTTGTTTTATTTGTTTGTTGAAGGAAACATGCAGAGTTGAGGGTGAAAAAGGGGAGTTTATATTTTCTCAGGAGATTAGTCCATTATTTTACCCTCAAAAAAGTTAAAAATCCTTCCCGAGATGGATGAGAAGGTGGGTCTGTGCTCCAGCCATTGTTATCCAATGTGAATGTCATTATCATTTCCATTGTTGATTGTCCGCTTGACTGATGAGTATTTGTAGCAGCTTCTCAGGTGAATTTCCGTTCTGCTGTTTTGTTATTTGGTTGGTTTTTCAACTTTGGAAAAAACTCCGCTCAGGCCAGACAAGGGTGCGTCATCCATTTTTCAACTCAAGGAAAAGTAAGAGGATACAATTTTACTAAATACTTTCAATTTTTCTCTTTACAGAATTCTCACACAAAGTAAACTAACTGCGCAAACTAAATCTGTAAAGTAAATGCGTGCCTTGCTTAGTTCGACCCTTAAATAATGCTAATGACTGCAAAAAATGGAGCCAAAGTGTGAAATTTTTAACTAAAGTGGAGGTAACGAGACAAATGAGTCGCCCTAAGTCTTGTTTCAAATATGTGTGGGCCGCACTCTGAAACAATGCTCATGTTACACATAAACAAAAAAGTTGTGATTCCGTTCAAAATTTAATGTGGACCAAAATTTTCAAGTATCGAAAAAATTCATCCCAAAATATTTTGTACAAATATTATTTTAAATCAAAGTTTCGCTTGTGTTGCGTTAAATATCATCTCCAGGTGTCATTCCTCGATTTATTACTGCTCCACGATCGACAATGGTTTTAAAACCACAATAGTTATGAAAAACTTGAGACAATAGGCAAAAAACCCGAGAAACGTGCACAAGCAAAGTTTGGTTATTCTAACACGATGTGTGAGTGGTAGTGTCGAGTGTTGCTTAACCACAGTCATGGACAGAATTTAAATTGTGTGTAACATCCAATTTCGATTTTTGAATTAGATTATTTGACTCCTGATTGCTCATCTCTTAGTTGAGAAGTGTTGATTGATTTTTGTGAGTGGATTAAAAACCAGTTCGAAGGTGGATTCCTGTTGATACCACAGAACAAGAAACCAATCTTATGAATTTGGCAAAAAAAAGTCATTCACGATTAAAAGATACAATGTGTAGATGAAGAAAGGGGTATTGACTACTCCTAGCCACCCGTAAAAAAATTATTTCATTGCATTTCAACCCAATTATCCCAGTCAATTGTCAAAGCAAATAAAATGCCCACGTAAATAATAAAATTTCTTTGTTTTATTCAGTATGACGAATTAGAACACGCAATCCATTGCCACTCGTTTGGCATGTCGTGACTGAAAATAGCTCCAGAACTAATCCATAGGTGCGTGAGTAACTCGAGAGTGGATTGGTGTGGAGTGAATTGAGCTGCAAGATATTTTCTGTAGATAATTGATCTCCTTCTGTTGATAAGTGACGTAATCCCACCTTATTTTGTGATTTCGTCACATTTTTCTCTAAATAAATAAAAATAAAAATTGTTTGATATCGACTTGTCCCCAGTTCCTAGTAATTTAGAATATAGGTGGCCTATCATCGTTAAGTTGCGTTATAATATGAGTTTGTACTGGTTATATCAATGGCAAAAAATAATTTTGTCGTTAAAAAAATTATCACTATCATAAGAAGTTTATAATGCTTAGACTGCACAAATTGTTGAGTTCACATTGCAAGATTTGAAAATAAGCAATAATAATTATAATTATAAATTCCGAATTGAAAAGTGTAGTCATTTTTTCAAACACAATCTGTTACCGACTATTGGCTGTTGCCGAAATTGTTTAATCCACTACTGGATAATTTCCATCTTAGCCCTACAATATAATAATTTTGTTCAGGATGCAAGAACTGTGAAAATGAATAAATAATTAAACAATCAACCAAACACAATCCATCCTCCACAACTACCCATACATTTAAAGCACGATTCTAAATCCACACGCACTTTGCACGCATAATCAATGTTTATGAAATACAACAAGAAATTTATACCAATACCCTTCAGGCTTTGTTCAATTCGGCAGCACATGGCAGTGGCTGTATATATGTTCGAGTTGAAACTTCGGCCTTCAGCAGTTTAGGATGACTAGATGATGAGTTGAGATGACCATCACATTATACAGTAGATAGTCTACCCTTAGATTCATTCCACAAAAAAATTAATGACTTTGATGATCACTCATGTTGTCCAGTGATGGTGCAGATAGATCCCTTTAATTTTTTGAAGTGAAATTTATCGGTGGGATTTTGAAAGCCATGCAGAACCGGCGTAACGATTCATCGACATTTCTAAGAGAAGTTTTTATTTATTTGCAGAAGAAAGTCGACAGAGAGACCATATTGTTATATGCATTAATGTACATAAAGTATTTTAATCGTGCATTATAAAGTTTCAACTTTCGTATAACCACTATAACCACAAAATAGCTAAGGTTGGACAGAATTAGCATTGTTTGCATAGTACAAGATACGTTTGATTTCAGTCGATGATTGCAGTAAATGTTGCTGGATTTTTCTGGAAAATAATCCCTTCAGGGCCTTCACAACTACTTCGAGTTGATGCTAACGAGTTGACACGAAACCAAATGTGGAGGAAAGAATACTTCAAATCGGCTACTGTAACTGCAACGCTGCAGGGTTGGGTTGGTCTATCTTTCCAGTCCGAACTCAAAAATTCCACAATTATTTATTGACTGTATTAAAAACGGACTCAAGAAAGTTCAGGTAGCTCATCTTTGGATACAGATATTACTACCTACAGACTGGACGGTTCCACAAGAATTTGAATAAATAACTTGCTCCCTATCATATATAGCAAAATGTGAAGAAGTGGTTGAAAAACCATATTCGATCTTAATTTCCACGGGGGATTAAAGGCTTCTCGTCTTGAATACTGCAAGTTAGTTATGGTTTTATACGTAGTTTAGTGAAGCATTTTCAAGGACCCACATCATTTCAGCTAGCCATCAATATTAATACTCTCGTGTATAAAATAAAAGTCTTGCAACGAAATGAAAATGAAGTGGGAGTCTTGCAACTTGCTTACATTCTCAAGTTGATTACATATTTGTTTGCTGGTATACAAAACTCAATCAACAAAGATGAGATTCATTGGATGCATGCTTCATCCAAGTCATGCATGCCTGAATTATTTCATCGCCCTTAATTTCCTTCTCTAATAATATTCATTAAAACCAACCTTGAGCTCAACTTCACGCTGTCAGAACTATAAACATTGTGCTTCAATTCATTTTGATAAAATGTTTTCATTATGAATTGATGACATTATTTAATTGCAATTGTCAATTGTAATTAAATTCATGATTTGTTGTACAGAATATTGTACCATTTAATTAAGTTACATGCTAAGCTTTTACCTGTCACACGTTCGTTCAATAGGAAATTCAGATGTTATCACTCTTATTAAAGTCTAGTCATTGATTGAATGAACATGAGTTTGAGAACCGCTGTTACGCAATCAAATTATTTCAAATCATAAATAGTATAAAGCAAGGCAAGGCTGAAATTGTAAACAAATAATTCCGTCAAGTTTCAGTTCATGTCAGAAGTGCATTGGAATTTATTTCTTCGGCTTTTTACAAAGAAAACTGGTCTACACATGCCTTATCATATAAGATGTGAACCATTTATTCCTTTATTGAATGGCAGAATAAGGATGTATATAAATATATGTTTAGTAAGTGCAGAAATTAGAGCAACTAATCAATCAACTACAGAAACTTTCAAAAGGCGAGGGAGGGTTGATTTTACGTAATGATGATCGACTAGGTATGAAAATTATGGGGTCGAGTATTTGGTAATTCAAATCCGCAACACATAATACCCATATGTTGATAGAATATTTGTTATAATAACAATATCATACAAAATAGGATGCAAGGANTTTGGTAATTCAAATCCGCAACACATAATACCCATATGTTGATAGAATATTTGTTATAATAACAATATCATACAAAATAGGATGCAAGGACAAGAAGATCGGGCCGCAGCCAATTTTAAATCAGTTCGAGTCTTGCTGAATATGACTGTATGAAAAAATTTGTATAATAAATACAATCTTACAAATAGATATTGTGTTGTGAGATGCGAAATGTGAATCTTATTTACCTTTATGCTGTGTATTGAATTTAAATAGATTGCATAATTTTGTGCACAATGTCAGTCAGTATTAAATCAAATCAAATCAGCTATTGGATATCAGCCCCAATTACCACCACCAACATGATTCATACGTAAAACACGAAGTCATATTCACAAAAGAAGTAAACGGCGATTGAAGAGAAAGTTGTAATTTGCAATTTGTGCCAAGATAATTTGATTTGGTTAGTTGACTATCAATGCATTTGCTTGGCACTTGTGTTGTTAGTAACATAAAATTAGTAATTTCCATTCCGAAATAAACAAAAAAAAATACGAGTAGTACAGATAATACGCAGATATTTAAATGGACGGGACTAAATTGCGCATGACATTTCTTAGCCAAACCACGATAATGATGATTTCAATTTATTTCATTATTTGAATGAATGATTACAGCTAAGATCCAAGCTAAGAAATTCTGGCGCTGAAAAATATTGAATTTACATTTAACAACGATATGGCAAATTGTGCATAATGCTAAACCAGAATAAACCGCAATACTTATTCGCATATCCCCACAGCACAAATTAAATAAGACTTAACTTTTGTCTTATATTTGCAAAACTACTCGTTCGTGAATTTCGAATTACGCACTTTGTCATTTTGTACTACATAGTCTAAGCAAATAAAACTTCTCGTTACGAGTTGCATTACAACACAATCACAAAAGTTAATAAGTGATGGATGACTGAGCTCGTTTATCACAGAATATTTTGCATCCATTATGGTCTACTCAGTTAACTAGTAGCTATTAAACCAAGCATACCACAAATTTATTTTGCTTTAGTAACTTGACGTCGTGCTTCTTTACAAATTAAATTTTAATGCGAACATTGTTCACTGCTCAGTAATTCTCGTTATTTATCACATTTCCCCGTATCTCACTCCTACTGTTTTGACAAAATAGTGAAAAATGATGCACTATGTGCAACCAAAATTAACAACGTTGCACAACTCCATTCTCTCGCGTAGTTAAATAAATTTGTAAATTGGCGATTGCTGATTACGTTGTGTTACAATATGCTTACTTTCTAGTTCAAGAAGTGAAAAATAGGAATGGTTAATTCACGGACCGTTTCCATTCGCCATTATTCAGCCGTCATCAAAATTGGGGACTAATAACAATGAAGCAGCAATCAACGCAGCACTTGCAAAAGTGACGAACTGTCGAACCGTGGTCATCATTAAGAAGAAAATTGCTGAAATTAAAATTAAAAAAGGGAATACATGGCGTGGGCAGTATGCTTTTATTTGGGCAATGCAACGGCATAGCGAAACTAAAAATCAAACACGACTTGCTTAAATTTAAATGATAATGACACTTTCAACTTCATTAATTTCTGTTAATGAGGTGAATGAATACCCATCCTGAAATGAAAATGGAATAGCTAACATTTTGGAGTTATGAGAGCTTGTAACTTGATGAAGTTTCGGAATTGAAGAAAGTATAGCTTTATTTAATTGCTCATCAGGGCATTTGTTGGGACAGTCAACGGAATAGGACGAAGGAGTTGAAAATGTGACTTGAACTATTTGTAGGAAAAAAATTCAACATTTTCCACGAACTAATTTTTCACCGTGTTGCTTGTGACTTGAACGGAGGAGTAAAGAAGTCTTTGTGTGACTATATATAGTCTAATGGCCAATCAGCAATAATAAAATAACCCAGCAGAGCGAATTCTCAATAATGATGACATTTCTTACGAATTTAAAAAGAACATCAAATTCCACGACATTAGACTAGCCAACTCTTATAAATTACATGTACCATTTTATTTTAAACACTTTTTACTGCCACTTCGGCACCTTCTATGT
The DNA here is from genome assembly GCA_036491905.1 of Folsomia manolachei. Classification (NCBI taxonomy): domain Eukaryota; kingdom Metazoa; phylum Arthropoda; class Collembola; order Entomobryomorpha; family Isotomidae; genus Folsomia; species Folsomia manolachei. The sequence continues at coordinate 5,737 of JAAXNX010001611.1, read as the reverse complement.
ATGGACTACGGCAAGATTGTCGTTATTTGTTATACAAACGTATACAAACCTAATACTTATTATATACCATCGTTTGTCCAAGCTGTCCCTTGTAATTTTCTCTACGGGGCCTTGTCAACAAAATCAAATCTACCGTAATTTGTAAATGGGTATACCGTATACCAGAGTTAATTCCTACTATTATTATTAATTTCTAATATTATGTCCACATTAGAAAATTAAGGACGGGGATTTCAGACCAGCATTTCAGCTATTTATATATACATTATTGTAGTACTTAATAAAGTATGAGGGACATTTTTTGCTCGATTTTAAACTTGAGTTAAACAATGGATGACATTTGGAGAGTTAAGGGAGTGAGTACTACATTACAGAAGACCTGGTTTTTCTCACTCAACTATGAAAAAGCATTCCCACTACCAACTTATCCCAGGCATTACACACTGCTGTTGTCCAAGTTGACTTAAAAAAAAGTTTGTGATGGGATGGGAAGACTTGGGCCAAGCCACTCCGTGGATTGGATTGAAGTCAGAGTTTAGGGATTCAAAAGTCTTGTCTCAAGTCTTTTTACCAAGAAGTCCATCCTCAAGCTTGATCATGTCCAACAACCAACAGCCTCTGGATACTTGCGTCAGCTTGATAAAAGTTAAAGTCCCCCCGATAAAAAAGTTGAGCTTGGAAAGTTTAAGTGGGGAATTCATTCCACTGGATGTACATAAGTATGTGAACAAAATTCTGTATTGGCTACTAAAGATAATCAAGTTTAAGTTGATGGAGTGCCTTAAGGGAGGATGAGTGGTAAATGCTTTGTCTTTCGAGATGCTGTATCATTCGCCTCGCCTTGGTAGATAGATGGAGAATGGAAGTTGAAGGAATAATGTCTAATTTTGGCTATTGTCTGATTGCCTTTCCAAATTTGGTATTTATGTTTGAAGAGGGTGAAATGATATATGGCATTTTTAATAAAATGTTTGATTGTACTCCAAATTATGATCACCATAATATTTTTAAAGTATTTTATGCTTAGCAAAGAGTTTGAATGGTTTGAAAATAAGCCTGAAGATTCTTCAGTGAAGAATTTATGTATTTCGCAGTTTTATACTGTATTTAGTAAGTGCAATATAACGCCGATAAATGCTACTTATCAGTGCCATATTACAAAGTCCAATATCCGAACCGGAAATTTCATCAATCGGTAATAACAAAGTGTAAATATTTAGTCCATATTATGTGCGTATTTTACTTTTTTTACGCATATTTTGCTTATCTGGGGAACCAGTTGCTGAAGTTCAAAAACCGGTGGGATCGAATACTACATCCAAAGCTGGCCACCTGACCAAGCCAGAAACTTTGTTCAAAAAAGTCACGCGTGTTTCAAACTCTTGCATAATAAAGTGGAAGTTAATACCCATCCGCATTCATGCTACTACTATTATTTACCACTGCCACTAAGCACCACTACCTGTTTGATTCTTCTTCATTTTAATCAGTTTTTTGTTCCGAGAGCTTGCAAGAACCTTCCAAGAGCCACTTCAGGTTTCTTTTGTCATGCCCAGTCCATCCAAAATCTAAAGGCATGTCATGCTATGCAAACCAACACAACAATATAATAGTTACTCGTTTCTTATATCATGTTTCTTCCATTTTGAAATCAAATACTTACTGAGCCTTTGTCTAGGAAATTGGAAAAAAAGTTTAAGCTCGTATCTGTACAATATATTCCAACATTGCCGATCAGATCATGTTGTACAACAAAACCTGAAATCCTATTAAACTTTGTTGAATGATTTTTGTTATTATTATTCAAAAGTCTAGAGACATAACTTGCTTCCGATTAAAATTGGCATAACGCATGAAATAGTGGATAAACGATTGGGCAAAATATTATTAATCTTGTATTGAATCTAAGGAAGGAAAGGAACAATCACAATCCCAACAATCAGTGAAAAGGAAATAAATATTCAAATGAGACGAGATGAGTCAGTCAACACTACTACCATCGAATCTCATCGAGAAGTTGAGTGAGATTGGATGAGATGAGAATTCTCAATTCGTGTTCACAACCAAAAGTCAAAGCTATCCAAGAAGTTGAAACTCTTTAAGAAAACGCACAGACAGAAAATCAAGTGTTCAGTTTGAAGCCTTTAAGGAATGGAACTTTGGATTTTAATATTCTCCTCCATGTCGGAAATGTTGACTTCACGTTTCTCCTACATCCTGCTGTCTTTCTTCTTTTTCTCTAGATTGAATCCTTCGAATAAAAGACTTTTCAGTCAATAAAACAAAATTGTAAGAAGAAAAGAACCAACGATGCCCACCGAACAGTGTTCCGAAGTAATTTGATGGACCCTGGTTTTGGTTGAACTTATTTTTCACAAAGTTTTATTCTGATCAAGTCCTCAACTGAACTTCCAAATTATCAAAGGTTGCAAAATTGGCAGCATTCGTTTTGTATGCCTACTTGAAAAACAAGTTATAAATCAAAATGGGTAAATCTCAGGTTTGTTACGTGCAAAACTTTTATAGTAATCCTGTTGTAATTAAACTTCCTCATATTCAATTTACTCTCACTCTTATTCCTATTCCAAAAACTCATATGTTTAGTCCACAGGTATACTGGTTTTGCAAATTGGGACTTTCTCCATCCGAAAGTTTAACTTGTCCACTGTGCTTGTCACTCATGGACTATTTCGGACTCCGTTTCTCTTGAAGCTTGCATGAATAAAATTTGAAGCACGTTGAGTTGACCGAGTCTACATACTTGTTCGTACACTCTCATTGGTTTCTCATGGCCATGCAGTTCTCCATCCACGCCACACATGTGACATTTACTATCAATCAATATCAACATCAACCTCAATTTCCCATCGTAATATGCGGCTGTGGCTTCGTCCTCAGTTTTGTACTCAACCGACCACAGAACTCATATCACCACCATAACGTGGGTTTAGTTAAACGTTAGACAGTACGAGTTATATAGGTAACTTGGGAATGGACATTTTGGAAGAAGTGAAAGAAGCAAATAAGCGTATTTTACTGCCACGATTCCATTTTATATGAGCCCATCCTACAAGAGTCCGACGACCATTTTACAGTAGTTCCAGCCTGTTTCATGCACAAGTTTAGAAATATATGTGGGGCACGAGTAGTGAAAGTGAAACGATGAAATGCGATGCTATGCAAAATTCTAAGCCGACTCTTGTTCCATGTATTCAGTACGCATAGTGGAGAAAGATGTTGGGTGGTTATTAAAAGCACTCAAACTCGCTTAGCTACTCTCACAAGTTTCAATTTTACATCGGTTCAGAGCATGGCGAAAAACGGTATGAATGGTTGGTAGGACATGGCATAACTGAACATATGCATGAACGGATGCGCCAGAGAAGGTTTGCAGAGAGAAAGTTGGTGTTGAGTTCCTTCATGTAAGCTGAGACACAATTGTCACGCGTATAACTGAATATTAGGTTTGGACGATATACGCACAATTGTGTCCCAAATATTCAGCTTTACTTTCTTTCACAGACAGGCTTACTCGATATGATAGTATAGCACGCTTAGCACATGCGTTGCTTGGAAGAGACCAGTTTAAAATTTGATCTTTTCTTAACATCAAGATTGATGAGTGTCAATGAACTATACGAGAACTTTAGCACAGGTCTGGAACGTGCAAATCGTTTCAAGCAGAGTGTGACCAATGGGTGACACTTCAGCATGACGTTGAAGTATATTTTACAGCTTTATTAATAAAGCGCCCAAAAAACAGGCAATATTTGTGGGAATGATTCAAACTGTTGTTTTTAAACTTTCTCCCATTAAGGTGCTTGTGGGATCTTTGGTTTTAGGTAACCTAAACTAACATACCAAATGTGTGAGTTATCCAAGTTTGACGTATGCTACCATAAGCGATCAAGTTTTTTGAGAAAAATTATTGCTTCAAGTACTAAATGACAACAGCATTTATACTTTGTGTTCATGCTCATCCAGGAACTAATATTTGAACTACGTCGGCAACCGATTTCACGGCTTACAACGACCGCATTTGCTGGAATATTATACATCCGTCATATGGCACTACAGTCGAATTTAAACCCATTGCCCACACTCACCCGATAGCAGCCGGCCACTCGATAAAACATAATGAAGTCGAGAAGTTTGCTATCGACATTCAGTATCTTCCTTAACTCATAATGTGCTCTCATTCACTTCACGTCAGAGACAACCTCCTTTCCCTGCTGTGGCGGAAGAAAAACAGACGGTTGTCAGCTCTCTGCATACCCTTCAACCCTTCTAAGACCCGAACCGGAAGATTAAGAAGCCAAAGTAAGCAAAGTCAAGTGAAGTGAAGAAAAGTCGAAGGAAACCTAAACTGACTTCAACTTAGGTTGGTAGTGTCGCTGGGTAACTGGGGACTTAACCGACCCTTTTTCCTACATAAACCCGCGATACGATCCATACAATGCATGCATGCAAACCGGGCTTAAGCATAAGTAAGCAGTCAAGCCAGATTGAGAATATAAGAATAAAAAAGGTGAAACCATGCAAGAAGTTGAAGAGATGAAAGGCAAGGAAGGAAACGGTTGGTTGGTGGAGAAAGATATTTTATTCCCTGATTTCCATTATGTCCTGAGCCCTCATCTCAAAACTAGTGAGCAGAGGAAGTCCCGACTATAGTGAGTGACTTTCCTGGTAAGTTGGTCTTGGTTTGGTGGATTTAGTTTGATATTATTAAAAGGTACCAGCTCCACTATCAACCACGGCTACCACTACACTACCCATCTAATCCAGAGAGCAGAAGGGTAAAGAGTGGGAGTTGTGTGATCTTTCTTCCTCCTCCATCATCATGACCTGAGCTGGGCCTAGATCTAGACCATATTGAATCCGAATACAATGCAGTATTATCATCCATGAAGCAAAGTAAGTAAGTGTGAGAAGAAAGTACATTTTGTCGGATGGTTGGATGGCACACGGACGGAAGAAAGCAGAATGGAACATTGGAATCCGGATAAGTCGACTCAGTTCACATGCAGATTTTGAGTGTAGGCCACGTCAGGCAGTAGGAAAGAAAGTGGAGAAAGTATGAGAATTGAACTGTTGAACCGAAATAAGAGCAAGAAAAGCAGAGCAAAGTTTTTACTTGCTCTTATGCATGCACTCTTTATTCGTCTTCCCTATTCAGATTCAGTTTCGTCTTAAAATTTGGAGCAGGAGTAGGTGTAGTCATGTCAGCCAGTGCATTTTCCGTTTCAACGAAGAAATGAAGAATTGCCTACAAAGCCAACGAACCAAACAACCATACATACGCATCACCCGCACTCAAATAGATGCCCAGAATTGGCTGGAATCGGGTACAACTAACCTAACCTGTTTTTCTTAAATGTTCAACTACATGCTTAATTTAACTTGAAGAAGATGACAAATCCGCAATATCTTCAAGTTAAGTTTCATAAAGTTGAATTAAATTCGTTAACAATTCGGCTGCTTACCAAATCAGTTAGGGAATAGCTTTCGTTGCAAAAATCTCGCCTTTTAAGGTTTATCTTTATATTGAATTTCCTGTAACATAATAATTCTAAACACTAAAACTTAAAATATGCAGATATAAGTATTTACAAGCATTGTATTAGATTTGAGATACTATCTGTAATTACAATAAACAAATTAACAAAAAAAGCTTCCTTAGGTTCGGGAGGGATTAAAAGTAAAAGAAAACAAGACATGCGCCATGCAGAATAGTTCG
>JAAXNX010001610.1:0-16996 GCA_036491905.1 Folsomia manolachei | reverse complement strand
TAACTGTCAGTTTAATTACAACTACACACTTTTACAATTAGGAATTATTGCCCGTTATAATTTTAGTTCGGTCACAAATTTTAATGCTTACAAAAATGATAACATCGCTACAAATTTCACGGTATTTGAAATGGTATTTTTTAGGCCGCATCTTCCAGTCTTTATTATCAGGGATACAGTAACTGGACAAAATCTGGAGGATCAGCTTCCGGGAAAAGTATTGGAACTGGGAGTCTATTTCCTTGGGGGAATAATACAAATCAATTGATCGGAAATAACTCTGCCAACAATTATGGATATCAGGGTTATTATTGTGGGTAAGTCTGAAAATATGCAGTTTTTATGTGAGATATGGAGACTTTCTCCACTGTCTTCATTTGCCCCATATATTTTATTAATTCCTTTGTTTTCTACACAGGATGCCAAACAGCACCCAATCCAATACGGGATTGTCCTTATCATCTTCCAATCCGTCAAATGACCCTTCAGGGGCCAGTCCCACCCCCAACACAAATAATTCTCTTTCTTCCCTACCCCTCACGGACTCTCAACAGCCCACGGAAAGTTCTAACATTCTGTCTTCTTTGGTTTCTTCTGGGAACAATCTCAACCATCGACTGTCTAAAAATGGGGGTGGAAATGGGAGTGCCACCAATAATGGATCCAACAAAAATAATGCAGCTAAATTTTGAAAACGTCAGGGAATGAAAATCCAAGAATGTAACTAACAAGTCATTTAAATACATTATGTTTATGAATAGAAGTATACAGAGCGTTAGCTTTCAATGATATCACGAATTCTTATATTTGCATACCTTCTAGTTGATATAAATGAGGCGTATATAGGATAAATGTGAGTGACAATGAAAAATAATTGGAATTTTCAGATAGTAATCTTGTTTACTGGTTAAAACAGAAATTATGAAATTGTTGCTTTGGTCAATTAAGTTGCATGCATTTTAAGTAATGTAAACGAGCCTGACTGAGAATTCATTTTTAGTTCTACACCATACGTAGTGAAAGTCAATGTAATAATGTAAAATATTTTGTAAAAATTTTAAGGTAATGAGATGGATCTCATGGAGCAAACGTCAAAATCGTGTTGTGTAATATGTACTAAAATTAGATAAAACACCTTCAAAGAATGATTGATTTACGAGGTTTTTATGGCGTATTGTATAAATTCAACCAGATATTGCTTAAAAATAAAATCAAGTCATTGTTATTGTATTTGGCAAATGATAAAATGATACAACAGTGATGAAATTTTGGAATTGGCGTAATTAATTTCTAAATGAGTTCAAATGAATTGCAATGTAATGTATGTAATGATAGTATACACACCCAAAAATTATTATAAGAGTATAGTGCAACTTACAACAGTATAATATAATGAAACTTTGTGTTCAAGTAAATTTGCTACAATTCCTCGACTTCATTCATTTTCAAATTGTCATAAAATTCATTAGACTTGAATCACATGAACTTCTCCACCGCATTTAGTGCCTCTCGTCTTAAAAATAGTTTTTCCATCTCGATGAATTTCACACCCACAGGGAAGCGTAACTTCAACCGATCTAGTGGAGTTGATGAGTTCCATTTTTTGAAAATCTGGGCAAACAATTTTGACTTTGTTTTTATTTCCTCCAGCTCCAAATATCAAGACTCGATCATCCGCCACCTTCGAGGTCATTGGGAGACGAAAAGCTTTACGATTTCGACATCGTGCCTTACAAGCGCGTGAATCATCATCCTCCTCAAATAGTACTTGAGGACAAGACTTGGCTTCGAATTTCATTTCCACTTCCGACTCCAGACGACAAAACCCACTTTTGTGGCAGTGTAAATCTTCAACCAAAACCAGATCGGATGATTTGACAAGATATTTTCGATTATTTTCTAGATCCAGGCTGCAAACTTGACCCTTGTCGTTGAAATATGGGACCGGAGTAAACTCAATGTGTTCCACTTTGGCACTGCCAATGAATTTAAGAGGGACTTGAAGTACCACAATAGCGGAATCCGGAGTGAACGCACAATCCGCGATGCCCTCTAACTTGTAGTATCTGCTTAACTTGTCTGCTCCTATGACCAATTCCATACCGTTAAGGGACGCGTTGGTAGCAATTAAATTCAAGATCACGGCCAATTCTGGTGGAGTTATCAGAGTGGATGGAATTCGCCCAGATTTACATTCCGACAGGGCCTCGGTCCATCGTCGAGATTCAATGTAGTAATCAAACAGCCCCGAGGAATAAAAGTTGTACCTTGCATTTGTGTACATGGCATCATTGGACCGATTCAGGGGGGTTTGTAGACTATAATATTCCTCAAAGAACTTTTCTCTCATGGTTCTATACGGAGCGTCAATGCCATTTGCAAGATATTTGTCACTCCGTACGAGAACAGTGGTTTGTTCGGATTGGCAGTTGTTTGGAGATGTGATAAATGACAGGAATTCGGATCGGGATGCTTCATTTAAAAACAAACCATCAAAAACTTGTCGAAGTTCATCGCAATTGAAATCTGTAGGGAATTTGGAAAGATCTGGGATTTTCATGTTGTCCACATAGATTAGCTCTTGTATCTTGTCTCGGACGCCGGTAAGCCAGTACCACAAAATGGGGCAGGACCATCTAAAATAATTGAACTTACACCGTTTTAGAATGTCTTTCAAACACAAATTAAAGCAAATTTAAATATTTTGCACACCAATGACCTAAGCTATTTATATGACCTACCCATCAGTTTCATAGTCATCCCCGGTACAAGTGTATCCAATTAGGTTGATGGGTCGCGTCCAGTTGGGAGTGGTGAACTCAAATACGACGGAATGAACAGTGTCATATATTTCCGGCAGTTGGGTGGAGGTTTTCAAATAGTAAGGCTTCCCCGTCACGCTACGTTTCGCCAAAGTTTCATGAGTATCCCCACAGACAAGGGAGTTGCAGAAACTTATCAGTATAAAAATGACTGGATTGGTTAAGAAAACCATTCTTGCTTGTTTGCAGAATATGTTCGAACGGTTAGTTTGCAAGTGATTCAATAATTCAACAAGCTTTTTATAAAGTAGTGCACCTGTGCATAACCAACAATTTTAAACCGACTATTGACTAAACACCTGCTTTTTGTATATTGTTTATTTGATATATTATCAAATTATTCATGGAACAAAATATGTCTAATATACGACATTGGTTCAAACTTGATTTCAAATTTTGTTAGATTCATTATTCGGAAAGTGCTGAAGGTCGTAGTAGGCAAATTTCTGATTATAAAGTCAGAATAATTTACATTCATGGTCCTATTAAGTAATTGATGAGAGTGATGAAAAAATCAGGATAAATTTGACACGGACACAAACAAGTAAAGAAGGACATCACACCAAGCATTGACCTTTGGAGCAGAGTTACTGCATAAGCATTCCCCCCCGTCAAAAATTTGCAGTCACTACTATTTCTGAGATGCACCTCATTACAAATGACTCATTTGTAATGCATGAAACGCAACGACTTCAATATGCATACAGATAAACAATTTCATGAATTACTTCATTTAGATACCTCCTTGAAAAAAAAACGATTGAGGTTGATGAGATTGGAGTGGAGATCAATATTAATGGGAACTAGAAATTTAAAAATCAGACTTTCTGAGGCTATAAGCATGTCAGCAAATAAGTAATTATGCTTTCAAATATAAATCCTTCATGTAACTGAAAAGGTAAGACGTAACCCTTGAAGTTTTTGTCTCGTGGATTAAATGCAGGAGAACTTAAGATTTACAAAAAATTGTACCTTGCAGGAGGAATCTATAGACAATCGACGGACAACATAAATTCCCAGAAAGCTCTACAAAGCTGAGCCCTGTCCTGATGAAAATCCAGTAATTAATGTCTCTGAGGAATTACGGGACTGGGAACTACTGCAAAAAAGGAGTTCAAATGTAATGAGTGTGGAAAAATCCTCTTTACCGAAGAAGGCACCAGAGATTACATCCAACTGTTCATCTACAAATGTTCTGACCCCGATTGTGAAGACGTCAAATTTAGGTACTCAAAAAAATTCAGGTAAAATACTAAATTCTTTTTTAGGAATCCCTTCAAATGTCATATCTGTGGGGCCAGATTCCCTCACAGCGGTTGGTTTCTTGGTCATAAGAAAACTCATCTGATGTGGGGAGATTACACAAAAAGACCAGGGCCCTGCCTGAATCTGATGAAAGCAGCCAACCTCCCATTGTTGACGGTGTCAGTGGCCGGGATGACCTGGCAGGGGGAGGAGGTGAAAAAGCACCTGAATTTCATCCTCATGCCATTCAAAACCAGGTTCAATTTGGAGGAAGTCGACTCAGAAAACCCTTTTCCAACTTTTGCATTTCAACAAGCTCTTCTCTAAAAATGATTTTATTTTAAAAGAATGAGCATCATTAAAAGAGTGAATAAATAAACCGACCTTTTATAAATATGTCCCTTGTTGGTTTAGGACGGCACATTTAATTTTATGGCCTTGTTACAAAGGTAATGCTTTCAGTATCGAGCTAGCATTTTTTATATGCCCATGTGCACATGGGCAATCACGTTGCTCCAGATCTGGCCCGGCTGGATTCATTTCATGCATTTTTCACTCCTGCTGTTTGGTTACTTTCTTCAGCCATCATCACAAATTAACTGGATAAGAACATCAGTCTAACTGGGACAAGGAGGATAGCTACTCGTTCTTTGTCTTTGAGGTCAATAATTACAGACACCGTTTCAAAGGATAACAATCGCAAGGCCACGATAGAAAGCAACTACGTGGAAGAACAGAGATAAAGGAATACCAACAGGTAGTAATTCATAAACATCTTTATCCTTTTCACGTTGGGCCAAGTTCGATTAATGACCAGGTCATGAATTTTAGATAAGCTCCGACACATCGCCCACCTGTAAAAGTTACGGAGTTAACATGGGCCGAAGAAAAGGTCACTTAAAAAGTGGACTGAGGAAGGATCCTGATGAGGAACCCTATTCTGGAATGCCTCAGCTAGTCGCTGCAGTGATTCCGTCTAAAAATGTTCACAACCGGATTCCGGTAGCGACACAATCTCAAAGTCGACTTCCTCCCAAGTCGCCAATTTCAAGACTACTTCAGCAGCGAATCTTTTGTTCCGTGTGTGCAAAAGAAATGGATTCAAAACCTGTTGTGGGTCCAACACCCACTGATAATCAAGATATCAATAGTCCTCCTCCGATAATTGGCTTTGCAAATCCTGCCGAACAAGTCAGTCTTGATGCTTTATGTACTTTGGGCCATCATGGGCATGGAAATTCCATCAGCAAATTCTTTCTGGACAAAAACACTCCGTGCCAATTATGCCAAGAGTGTTTCGGAATAGTTGAAGATATCAGGGAAATAAAACAAAATATGGATCTTCTAAATTCAGAGTTGACCTCAAGGGTCGCTGCAATGAGGGCACTGGTAGAAGAGAGTCCATTAAAGTTTGAACGCAAGAGAGGCCGACTTCCAAACGATCTGGCAAAACTCAAACAGATTCAGAAAGTACTGGGTAAAGCATTTGGACAGGGTGTGTATTAAATTGCAACATCATATCAGTTAGTATTAATATAAAAAAGGAATAATTTTAATTTAGTTGTTTGTTTACCTAGAACGGTTGCCTAATCCGGCTGCACGTATATGTTCTTGTCGTAATTTGAATGGCTCTGAAGAACAGGTTGCATCAACACGCGGCGACGGTTTGGTCAAACAAGAAAGCAAGTTGACAATCAATCACAACAGTGCCGAGGCTATCGGGTACGCTTATCGTCATTATCATTATTCATGGGAAACATAGTTTTGCGTATTTATTTTTACACTAATGTGCAAGAAATGGCATTATTAGTCAATGCATATAAATGGATTTTTTCTTTGATTTGAATAGAATAAAGAATGAACCAATCTCTCGTCCCAAAAGAAAATATGTTAAAAGGGAAATCAAGTATGAATCAGAATTGAGTGATGAGGACTACAGTCCAAAAAAACAACCATCACGAGAAAAACGTAAATATGTGAGGCGGAAACCACTGTTGGAATCGAAAGATGCCGTCATTGATGTGGAAAATGATTTGGACGACGATTTTGTGATACCAATAATTAAATGTGTGAAAACTGAGAGTAATATTCCAGCAGGTCCTTTTCTGTCTGATACTGAACATGTTCAGGTTTGTCGACTTTACTCCTTGTTTTTATAATTTTGATTATTAATTTTGATAAAAATTAATGATCTATTATTATTACCAATTTATGTAGTGGCTTACAGAAAATGTCGAAGTGGCCGACAAAGGAGTTATTCTACGTTCCACCCTCTATCAGCACTTCCTAGAACATTGCGCTCTGATTGGACGACTTCCTCTCAATCAAGCTTCATTTGGAAAATTGGTTAAGAGTGTTTTTCGAGGTTTCGTTGGCTGCCGAAGGCTAGGTTCCAGAGGACGTTCCATGTACTGTCATATTGGGCTAAGGATTAAGGATGATTCGCCACTAAATGATGTCATCGAGCAGTACGATGTCGAAGACAGCAATTCCACAAGACGAGATGTTNATGTTCTTCCAAGAAGAAAACCTCGCGGAGTTTTAAAGGAATTGGGAATCAGAGTTCCTCCAAAATTGCATCCCCATCAGATTCCACCTGATACCGCATTCAGCACAGCGTTATTTACTTCCGTGATTGCATCAGGACAACAGGCAGGTGGATTTGGGCCATTGCAAGTATGTAATCATTCCATACTAACTAACTTTCGATTGGTTAATATTTTGTACCTTATATAGCTTGTTTTTATATGTAGTTTTTGCCACCTCTGCCATTGGATTTGGACTCGAGCCTTAATATCCAGTCTGCATCAGACGATCAACCGGTGGAAAATATACTGCGGACTCTGATGTCTTAATTTACAGGAAATTGGAAATACGAAAACGCCACAATAATTTGATAATTGCTACCACCAAATTACATATATTTCCAGACTGATATGTATAATGCCGCATGCCTTACTGCATTTTTTTGGCAGTGAGAATTTAGTTATTTTAATACCTCATATATTTGTGAATGTATATTATCGATGTAGCATTGCTTAATTGTTTTTATTTAGAAATTTTATATGCTGCATAAAGAAATTATGTAATGTTATATTTTGCAATGTGTTTGATTAGATTATCCAGTCTACACAGTGTGCAGTGCACACTGTTCAGTAAGTGCATACAATATGACCCTTTCGGGTGACAAAAATTCCACCGTGTCCCTTTCAGGTCAGGTGGGGGCATTATTGTGTTAGGGTCGTAGCACGAACGCACTCTCTAAACGATCATTGTACGTCGCGTCCCCTTGGTCAAGGTCGGGACCATTTTGTGATTTTGTTTTGACAAGCAAACGCCAATTGGCGTTTTTTTTGAAATGGTAGTCAAAACCCATTCAGTTTTACAAAAACATAGTTCATGTAATTTATTAAATAGTTAAGGCAAGTAAACTTATTTCACAAGAATATATACCTGGGACAAATTTTATGCATTAACATTCTCTAATTCTATATTGGCACACACGATATTCCACAATGAAATTTTGTGTATATACGGTCAGTATAAAAATGTTTGTTTTAAAGTATAAAATAATGGTATAAAAGCTGTAAAGAAATATATTCCAATCCAACATCTCCTACCTAACAAACCAGCCAATTATCAGAATCAGTCCCTACTATGTTCATCCAGGGCGATGCACATGATAACCATGAGGGCGATGTCCACTCCAGCAGCGATTTCAATGATATAGTCCTGCACCCCAAATAGCATGGATCTTCCTGTTAGAGGCCTTCACAAAAAATTATTACAGGACAATTTGATACCTTCATTACATAAATATAAATCTGTAATTTTGCCTCTACCTACCTGAAAATCCTGGCGAGTGGAATTCCTCCCTGCTTAGGCTCTCCTAAGTAAATGACGCATCGCTTCTCTCGCCAATCTCCCTTGAGTACGACACGTCTTGGGAGTCCAGTTCTAATGTCGTTGAAATAAGTGGAAAGTTTGGCTTTAAGAAATGTAATGCTGGAGTCAAATTTGCAAATTTCTCTATCCGAATGCTCTCCAGCATAAACTTTGAATTTGTCCGTGAACGAGATTAATTGTTCCTTAATATTAAGAACAGGAGCGCCCAAGTTGTCCCGCAATACTTTCTTCTCCCTCAAACTAAATGCTCGACCCTGACATTGGAAGTAGATGGTGGCGGCGTCGGAGGCATCTGTAATTTTAAAATCGTCTCCAGAAAATGACCAAATCTTCTCTCGGAGGCGTAGCTGAACAGTTTGTGGGAGGCAGAAGCGTGGCTCTGTGGCGCAGATGGGGTCGTTTGAGTGGGGTTGGAGAGGTTGTTCGAATGCGGATTGATCTGCTCCCATTATAGCGTCAAAAAAGAATCCTTCTTTGTGTAGAGGATACGACTGACGATAAAAGTTCTCGGTGCAAGTGCAAGAAATCTGAAAAATACACATTCATTAATTATAGTATTCGAAATATTCTGAAAAAAACGAAGCCATGCAAAATGTAAGGTTTGATTGATTGCATCAAAAACTGCATACAAATGTTACAAATCCGTCATTAATTACAATCAAACGTAAATTAATCCAATAAATATAAGTATGTATAATGGATGAAAAATTTATTCTCACCAAATTAATTTCAGCAATCCACAAGGGGTTTAATGTATAGACTTGGCTGTGAATGTCAAATAGCCAAAAATCTATTAATTTGTTAAAAGCTGCAATATTTGTTTGACGAACTTTGTTGGAATCTGATCCTGAATCTAGAATGTGTTGCTTTTATTAAATGCAATGAAGTTTTAGCCACCTGCTATGCTATTGATGTGGATATGACTCACCGGGGACAAAGACGTCATAATATGTGACGCCATGTCCTTAAATCTACTCAGGATACGAGATTAGATGAGATGCATCGATGATTCATAGATAACTTTTAAATTGAAATATTTGTATGAATGTGACGTATATTAATTTGTTAAAAGCTGCAATATTTGTTTGACGAACTTTGTTGGAATCTGATCCTGAATCTAGAATGTGTTGCTTTTATTAAATGCAATGAAGTTTTAGCCACCTGCAATGCTATCCTGATGTGGATATGACTCACCGGGGACAAAGACGTCATAATATGTGACGCCATGTCCATAAATCTACTCAGGATACGAGATTAGATGAGATGCATCGATGATTCATAGATAACTTTTAAATTGAAATATTTGTATGAATGTGACGTACATTTTGAAATAACGAGCAGAAAAAGAGAAGTAATATAATCAGTCGATAACCGCTGTAATCTTTAAGCGCAATTGGGTGATTGGAAAAATTTAATTGTATACGATAAAATACATGTTTCAAAGTCATGCAAAATCTGTCAGTGTTTGAAAAAGGAATCACTGGTCGGTAAAAATAAGTTATTATTGGTCTTGATCACAGGTCAGCGTAGTACATTCGTCTAAGATAATCAGTTCAGTTCTTCCACTTTATTGCCTGAAATTATTAAAATATACAGTCGATCTATCTGTCAGTGGCTCAATAATATTAATGCATGTTACTTACTGTATGTTTTAAAACACTTTCGGCATACACAAACTCTTTTGAATTTTCTTCCAAGTTCGATTTGTAAGTTAAAATTGCGGCTCTATCCTTTTGCCCTGCGTAAACCTGTATTAGGAAATCATAATGTGAAGTACATCTTCAAGTAACAAGAAACTCGAAACGGAATATTCATAATTTATTAGTTATTCTCACATCAATGCACACCATGTGGCACTTCAGTTTTCGGGCAACATTCAACTTCTTTTCAGTATCATCAATCAGTCTTACAAATCTTGAAATTAGGTCGGTTGGAGCATCGATAAGTGTATTGCAAACATCTTCCAGAGGTAAAAGGCACTTATCCTTCGAACTTCCTAACCACGTCTGGAAATATTATTATTACAGAAACCATATTATTATTTTAATGTTAATGTTTTAATAATACCCTTGTTTTAACACTAAACCAACTAACCTTTGTAAGTAAAAGAATTTCAATTTGTGGCCATTTTTGAGATTTAACCAAGGCTTTTAAAACAACCCAGTTGTGCTGTTTCACATTTAAATTGAACTTTTGTTTGATATTGTCAACTGTTAGCGGAAGGGTGAGATTTTCATAAAAATGTTCAGCTACATAATTTAATGTTTTGAGCACCGAAGGATGATCTACATGAATAAATGACGAGTCCTTTTTCTCTTTTATTTCTTTTTGTATATCTGTAATGTTCAGAACAATAATGCATACAAATCCACTTTCAAATTAAGCTGACCCTTGACTTACGCAGTAATTGAAGATGTTGGCTGAAAAGCAACGCCACTTCTTCATTACTTAATTGGCACTCGGATAGATGAAAATGATCCATCTCCTTTAGGAAAAGGTGGAGATTTCCTTCCCGTCTTAGAATTTGTTTGTAACGAATTAACATGCTTTCCTTTGTTCTGCCGAGCATACTGTGAATAAAAATGTGTTCAAATTTCTCAAAAAATTAGCAAATAATCATTTGATGAGAAAAGGGTAATGATAATGAACAATTTTCATACTTGAGAAGATCAACGAGATGATTGACTTCATTCTTTGTTTCTAAATACCTAACGTAGTGATTAGCGGCCGCTTTGTTCTCGATAAGTATATGCCGAAAAATACTGTGCTTCAAACTTTTGAATAAAAATAATGTCACCTGAATAAAAAATAGTAAATCTTTCCATGCAACTTGGTTATCAAATCATTTGAATAATAACTCACCCCTAAAATTGCATTCCCATCATTAATTTCTATTGCTTTCGTCAATAATTGTTTCTTTTGGCTCAGACTTTGATAATGTTCTAAGAGAATGTGTTCACTACTATTGAGGAATTGATGAATAGTTTCGTCCACGCTGGGTAGATGAGGAGTTCGTGTGATTGTGTCTTGCTAAAAATAAGTACCACAAAATAATAGTAATTTCATTTTTATCGATTATTTGTGATTCTGAGTCCTATTACTTCACGCAGCATGAAAATCTCAGGACTCAAGGCACCAGAAACAGGTCGATCGAGTTCTGCAGGAAATTAAACAAAAATTAACACACTTAAATACTGCTTTACAAACTATTTGAGCGATACTATTCTAAAATAAGTTTGGGACAACCTACCAAGTTCCAAGGGCCCAGAATCATTCCAAAGGAAGGGTGGAAGGTCCCGAAGCCTTTGCATAGACTCATGTGTCTCCTCACTGGATCCATCCGAAATAAAGGAGCTGAGGGAACTGACCTATGTCGAACATTAAAATAATTTATAACTATAAATGTCAATCAAATTCTGAATACACTCAGAAATAGTGTAATCTGACCTCCGCCCGCAATTCCTGGTTGACCCTGGTTGCCGCATCTCGCTCTTGACTCACGCCATAAAATATGTTATCCTAGACAAATCAATTTTCTTGTTTAGGATTTCACAGTTCATTTAGAATTTAAAAACTTGTCACAAAATGTTAAAAAGAAAAACAAACCTCTTCCACGTTGCAGTCTGCCTCCTCCCCAAAGCCAAATCCCTTAATTTTGGTGTCACTCCAGTATTTTTCATCGTCAATTCCAAGTCGATTTGACATTTATGTCTAGTAGGGTCAAGGGTTAATGAAATTCTTTGTTTTTGTCAGGAATCAATAATTTGTTTGACATTCAGTTACTTCAGCTCAGCTGGAGAGATTCGTTACCCAAATGGGCAAAACAAGACAAGTGGAATTTTGACTTCAACATTCGATGAGTTGCCGAATCTGGCATAATCGTGAAATTTGAGTTATCATACTTCATATGCAAAAACGCAGTTTATTTTTAAGAAAATACATTTTTACACACCTTGTATATTATGGAAGTGTAAGAAGATTATATTATCCGGAATACAATAGGAGTCTGAACAATTTTATACGCTTGCTTCAGTTGAGGTTGCTTTAAGTGTCGGAGGGTCGTGTAGTGTCTACCAAGTGACTTTGTGAGATTTTGAAACTTTCAATTCCTAAAAAACAGTTTAACAAATAGTTAAAACCACGACTAAATTACATTAATTGTACATTACATACCATTCCACAAGCTGGACAATCAACACAAAATCGCTTGGATTTAACTGAACAGTCGTTTACGAGAAGATCACTCAAGCATTTGTCATGGTATATTGCTCCGCATTCACAAGTCGTTTCTGGCACATTGCCCTCAAATTCGAAAGCGTAACAGATGACACATAATGACTCCATGTCTTCACCCGATCCCTCATTGTTATCATCGTCTTCATCAGATTTCAGTAAAAATTCCCGTTGTAGAACATCTTCGAGGTTCTCTAAAATCGATTTGTCCTCTGACCACTCCTAATATACAAACAATATGATCAAATATGATAAAATAAAAAAGAGTCAACTGTACTCTTGGAACAGAAATACCTTGCAATGTTCGTCTATCATTGCATCTAATTCATATATGCTCTTTTCTGGTCCAGAAAACTTGATTTCAGGCAAAGCCTTTGGACACAATGGATTGAATA
Source organism: Folsomia manolachei (assembly GCA_036491905.1). Taxonomy (NCBI): domain Eukaryota; kingdom Metazoa; phylum Arthropoda; class Collembola; order Entomobryomorpha; family Isotomidae; genus Folsomia; species Folsomia manolachei. The sequence continues at coordinate 4,395 of JAAXNX010001610.1, read as the reverse complement.
CAAGGTTCACAACGACGTTTTGATTTAGAAGTATTCGGCGATGAATGTCCCCTCGCTTAGGTTGAACTGGGTCAATAACTCGAGCTTGATTGTCTAATTCATCTAGAACGCTCCAAAAAATCACGTATCGGTCCACCTCACTCTTAAATCGATCGAATGCATTTGACAATTTCTAAAAAAATTACATAAATACTAAATACATTTTATGAAGGATTGGTGAACAAATGAATAAAATGTATTTGTTACCGATGGCCAGTCAATTCTATCGGATGGTGGAGGCAAATCAACACAAACTTTAACAGGAGCGTGTGGATACTTCGGAGGAATCTCGTATTTAATTATGTGCTTTCTCCTAAGCTGATCGACGTATTTCATAGAAAGTTCCGTGAAATCTTTCGTCGCTGATTCTACCTGTTGAATTTTGAATCCAAATCCAGTAGCAATTAATTCATGTGGACGGAATTTACATTATTATATACTAACGTGTTCAGCTCCGATAAGATCCAATTCATTTAAAACCGTCAATAAAAATTCCGGATTCCTTGCCCCCACTGAAAGATCCCTACCCATTGCAGAGTTACTTTGACTAGCTTCGTCGTCTTCATATTTATTGAGCTGAAATTTACATGTTGAGAAAAACACAAAACAGTATTATTTTTAACATGCACTGCATAGTATGCAGGTAAATTCAACGAGATTTTGACATTTCACCCATAATTGAACCCCATAATTCTTTGCTTACCATCAACTTAATTTCCTTCAGAAGGTTCAGTAGTGATCCATTAGTGGAATTAGCCAACTGAAAATTACAAGAATATAATAAGACATATAAATGTTAATACCGTGTACAACTTTTGAGTACAACTTTGTTTTGTAATATGCATAATACCTTCAGAATTTCAGCTTGAAACGAACTTAAAATCTTGACGCTCTCACGGTCTCCTTGTACAATAGCTTCAAAAGAGGAAGGGAAATTGGGCACAGAAACAGAAATTCTTGTCAATTTAGACTGTAAATTAGAAAATAAAACGACGTCCTTTAATAAGTGACAATAAAAAGCAGACGAAAATTTTCAATGTTTCATGAAATCGTCCAACCTCTCCTTGAATGAAGCCAGTCCAATATTTGAAATCTTTCCAGGAGGAAAGAAGCGGAAACTCTTCCATAATTCGGAGGACATGGTTCACCAATATCTGACTTATCAGCTGGTAAAACATTGTTGCCTCCTTTGGAAAACTTGGACTTGACTTTTAATCCCCCTGACCCATGTTTTTTACCGTCGTCTTCGAAATCCGAGTCAGTATCCATGTCAGAGTCCATGTCTGAGTTTGTTGTGATAGGGTTCGTAAAAATTGTAGCTTATGCACCACAAAAATAATTTGGAGTAACAATTTTTAGACTACACACAGCAGAATCTCCGGCATGAAAAACAACAACCCGCAATAATTTTCAGAAAAATGAGACAAACGATTCGAGATTGTCTCAATCCACCTCAGAAAACAAAATTGAGACTCATTTTGCAGTAGGGAACAAGAAATGATGTCAGAAGGGTCAATTGTTATTCCAAATTATTGCCAAGTTTGGTGGAAGTCCTTTAATAAAGCGTTGGAGGAAATAAAGGTATGGACGCATTGAGTATTTTATTTAGTAATCCGAAACAAGGACAGGAAATTGATTACATTAATGACTTTGTCCTGTGAATGCCCATCCATATACGACATCAACTAACGTAATTAAATGATACACATACATTGATAGATTTACTACTTTTCAATAAAATCATAGGAATCCGTGATAAATTATTATTGATAATAATACAAGTATGACAAGAGCAAACCATAATTTTTTTTAGACTAGACTATCACATCAACTAACACTTCTAAGTTTAGTTACCATTTTTTAAACATTTAAAGCTACCACAAAGTGATTAGGATTCAGCTTTTTAGCTAAAATAAATAACAATTGGTTTGTTTTCAGATTATTTGGTAAAAGGTAAAATGGTAAAAGTTTGACTCTTCATCTATTGGACGTTTCTTTCATCTACTATCACACGATTTGATTGATTTAATTTGCTTGATTGATGGATGACATGTGGAAGAGGTTACATTAATAACTTGCGCAGGGAAGAATAGGGATAGGGACACTTACTCACTTATTATAATTGGTTAACCTAAATACTCAAGTTTTAATCCAGAAATTGACACGATTATGGTTTTAGTCTACACGACCCTGTTTAGTGGAATACCATCAATACTTGGATATTATAGGAATTTAATTTTTAGCATAGTGGAGGAGTTGATTTTGATTGATTGTCTAAAAGTCTCTAAGTTTTGGATGTTGGAGTTAAACAGCGACTATCATCTTCCCAATATTTTTTCCTTCAAACATGTCAATGAATGCTTGTGGTGTGTTTTCAAATCCTTGTACCACAGTTTCTCGGCTTTTTAAGCGTCCCTGCAAAATAGAACATTTTCTCAAAAATGTGTGACATCAAATAAAAACAAATGTATAAAGTAACAAATTACATCTTTGACCCATCCGATTAGCTCGGTTAATGCAGGGCCCCACTCGGTGAACCAACGATTAGCCAAGAAGCTGTAATGTCAAAAATATGGATTAGCTTACTAATCATTCACCGTTAAAACATGGTTATTTATTCATGTATAGAAATTAATTGAGACAAACCCTTCCATCTTTATTTGTTTGTAGATCATTGAAGTATAGTCGAATTGTACTAAATGTAAAAAAGTAAAAGATTTAGTAATTAATGAATAATGACGCTTGGCTGGTCAATGAACATTTCTTGAAAACCTTTTGTAGTTTTGGGGTCGTCGTTGTAAGCCGAAATGGCACCGCAAAGGGCTACTCGTCCACTCTCGTTAGTATTTTGAAGTACCCAGAAGGTCAAGTCTCCTCCAACCTATTTAGTGCAGGAATAATGCAAGTTATTCATGAATAGTTTTTTAGTTCGAGTTTTTTGACAACTTTCACCCACATTGTCGAAATAACAGTTGACACCTTCTACCGCATATTTCTTAAGAATTGAATCCAAATGTTTTTCCTTGTAGTTGAATGCAAAATCAAATTTCAAGTCTTCTTGAACCCATTTCACTTTCTCTTCTGATCCCGCAAATCCAATGACTTTGCATCCTTTGTAAAATACGCAATAAGTCAGCGGTGGGACTCGTTAATGACAGACAATTTAATGTAGATTATGCTGATACCTTTAATTTTTGCAATTTGGCCAGCAACAGATCCAGTACCGCCGGCTGCCGAACTTACGACGACAGTTTCTCCGGATTTTGGATTACAAATCTTTAACATTCCAAAATAAGCAGCTAACCTAATTTAAATATGCAGAGGAATGAAATCAGGATCAATCAAGTGCATAATTTATAATTTCCAAGTATTGCAACGGTTATTCATGTTTGAATACATACCCTGTGAGTCCACAAACTCCTAACGCATAAGAGTCAGGTAGATCTTGTAGATCTGGCATCGGAAACACTCCTAAATTTTTTAAGCAAAAATTTGCAATAAAAGAAAGTCACGAATAAACTATTCCATCACTACCTCGAAACATTCCTTTCAACTTATCTGGATTGCATCGGGTTATATCTAAAAATAACAAAAAATCTTATTTCAACCGAACCGAAACTCAACGACCTGTCAAAATTAACGAACTGTCAAAATCACGCAACACGATCGACATATATTGATTTAAACACCTCCACCATTTCTCAACACGAAGAAGGACATTATTGTGTAATATTTCACATCATAAAGAACACTCCAAATATTTACACTGCCCATAAATAGATATGCAAAAAACTAATGACCAGGCGAAAAAAAGTGGGTCGACCTTTTCTTTTATTTTACAAGTAGTGGAAAATAGAAACAATATTTCCGCTGTATTTGCAAATCATTGAAATCATTAAAACAGTCGATACAAATATTTAACGAGTACATATAGAATTGTTCAGAATAAAACATACCTCGCCAACCTACGTACGCCACAACTTTCTTTCCTTCAGGAAAAGATGGATGACGACTTTTCAGTACCCTGCAATAAATACAAAATGGGCAAAAATTACTTTATTTTATGCAATTAATTACCAAGAGTCGACCCCATGAATCCCACCAGCAACCTAGTAATTTTCACACTATGCAGAACAACCAAGGGTAGAAGTTTGCGAGACTAAAAAACGTCTTTTTTACTGTCTCAGTCTATCGCAATTCCAATTTCTTCCAACCAATTAAAATGCAAATTTCCTTTTTCTTTCCCAAATGCATCTTCTGACACTAAATATTTGGTGTTTTGCATTTACGATACGTGATATAAACACCCAAAAATTCGACATGCAATGCAAATATTATATTGGTCGGATGGATTGT
>JAAXNX010001609.1:0-16998 GCA_036491905.1 Folsomia manolachei | reverse complement strand
TTTTTGCATTTTTGTATATTTGCAATTTCTTGTCATCTTTCGAAAAATGCGGATGTATTTGTTCCCACATTTTTAGCTCTACTTTTATAAAACTAGCGTTGCAAACATATTTTTATAAAGAATGTCACCCCGTCAATCACCCATCGAATCATTATTATAATTCCCATCATGTCCAAGTCATCTTAGGACGGATGAATTTCATGTAATTAACCAACAACCATTTATATCCCACTAATTTCCTTCCTGTCAAGTGTCAACCTGTCATCGTGTCACTAGATCAGATCAGATCAAATTGACTGATCAAACCACTAACTTAGTGGCACTAAGGTAGAATTCGCTTGGTACAAAAAGTGACATTTTTTGCACGTCCTACTTTCTAATAGGCAACCTTCTTAATCATAATGATTACTTGGGCATGTAGGAGAAGATAGTAAAATTTGGATTTAATGCGTAAATACGCCTCCAATAAAACTTTCGTATAGTGCAAAATTCTCAAGTTTTTCACCTCTACATTACTCACCTTGCTTCGATAATTGGGGAAATTAATGGGTTGCCAAACTATGATTTGCACAAGTATATTATTTACTTTTATGTCTCAACGCTAAGACATACATCACAATGTTTGGTCATCTCATAAAATCTTGATGACTGGGATCAAGGATCAATCATCTACAAACGGGAAAATAAATAAAAACTTGACAAAATTAGCGAGAATTACATTTACTTGCGTTTTACTTTGGAAAAGAAATTTTGAAAATTAGTCAACATTATGAGAAAGTCGGCAAAATTTTGATTTGAATGAACTACAACACATGATTCATGTCCAAAATGCAGATAACTCAACTAAGAAATAGTGCAAAAAAAATTGCATGAAATTGCAAAAGAAAGCAATTTTGACCATCCGGGGCGTAGAGAGACTTTTGGAGAAAGTTGAGTTTCTTTCTCCAGGCGAGGGAGGAATTTTATTTCAGTTTTCGGGGAAGCTCTCAGCTTTAATTAATTTTAGTTTAATTTGGAATTAATTAGGTCATTTTTGTTCATTTAACACATTTTAACGGGAACGGCAACAATTTCAAGTATAAAGCACAGGCTAAAGTCAAAGTCAACCGGATTGTCGAAGATCAAATTTTATTCGGATCCGAATTTCGGAAGGAACTTCCGCCCGTTTGGAATTCGGTAAGGTGGCACGTGGCAGAGGCTTATCAGTGATATGTTATCACTACAATGTAGTCTTGTCAGTTTTGAACTGTAGTTTTACTAAACCTTTTCCTTGGCAGATAACATCAGGCAAAATGACGTTAGCAGGTCCGGGTTTCCGGGACTTTGAAGATTACCAATTTCTCCAAAGCTATGATGATTTTGGAGACACCCATAACCTACTGGATGACCATGATGTCGACTACTATCTCAACAGCTGCCTTCCGATGGAGGCTGCTTCGAATTTTGGGGCAAGCATCGGTTTTGGGGACCCTTTTTCTGGTGGAACCTTCAATTTCGAGGAGTATACACCACCCTTCGAAATGGATACCCAGGATAGTGGAGTTGAACCCATGACCTTTCATCGACACGAGGGATTTCAGTCTTTCAATTACGCCAACGTCCAAAGAGACTTGTACACTCCTCCACCGTCCTCGGTGGCTTCAAGTGATGGTGGTGATGTGATTTTGAACGCGCTTCTGCTTGCAGGTAGGTATTATTAGTATTTTAATAATGTTAAGGATTCTTGATAACTAATTGTCAAATTTATCATTACAGACGCCAGAAAGTGCGACGACTGTAACTATCCCTTCACGGATGGAAATGGACCGGAAGTATTTGGCGACTGTGGTCACATGGTTTGCAAGTCGTGCTACGTCTGGGGCTACGATCTTTCTCAGGGACGTTGTGCTCAGTGCTATAAAGGAAGGGATGTGAAGCCGAAGCCGCGACAGGAGCAAAGTAAGGCGAAGCCAAAAAAGTCGAAACAAAATTCCGAGGAAAATCCGTCTCCGGCGAAAAGATCTCGTGGAAATACAGGAAATGTCGTTCATCTCTCGTTTCCTAAGCCGGTACAATTCATTATGGACAAGGAGGAACCAATCGCTCCCGGGAGTCCGGATAAAGGCATGTTTCGTTACTCCATAACTGCGGATACACTGTCAGTCAGGTTGGGCTCAAATGCTTCAATTTCTACAGCGCTGGACTTCTTGAAGGATATTCACATCGAGGAGGCAATTCCGCCAACAGGGTCGTCGTCACCGGATGTGGAGGTTCCTGTTCGTCAGCCTTCACCGAAATTGGTTCAGGTTTTGCAGCCGGTGAGGAGGAAAGGGAAAAGATATTCAAAGTCAGAGGCTACGGGTGGAAACAATTTTCCTACGATACTTATTGGCACGCAGGGTATGTGAAGGGACTTGAAGGAATGAAGTGATTAGCGCGTAGCGCCCTGTGGCATATTTGTGTACTTGAATCAATCAATCTGTGTATTGTAATATGTGGCCAGTAGCAGTTATTTTAATGAGTGGTCTTCAACCAATGTATCCAGAAGAGAAACAGATTTTTACGGAATTGCAGGATCGCAGCTATTAAGAATGTCGCCATAATACATTCGTGATACTTGTGTAATTACAGTGTAGGAATGGACATTGTTACTATTTATAGGTCAGATAAAACGAGCTGTGAAACGCCAAGCACATATGGATATCAACGCCAATCAATCTAATTGTACGGAAACATCTCCATCTGGGTATCCACAATACGGCGGTGGCTACATTCATAATTTGCAGACTTTATCACAACAAACGAAACGGAGAGTTGTTCTACTTCCAAATTTTTCAAAATTAAACAAATTGAATATTCGTCCACAGCAAGATAGCTCCAATAATTCTTAAGCACGCTAATTTTAAGTAACCTTGTAACTGAACAGAACTACTTTGTACTTGATTTTTAAGTTTGTCTAATTTTGTCTGATTATCCTACCTCTGTTTTATAATAGTTGGAACATTTTGCTTTGTTTGTGAAGCGTTTAGTTTACTCTTTGAAAATTGTTAGCTGCAATTGTTACCCGTAAAATTGCGTTGTGAATGAGGTTGTGCTTTTCATGGTTAGAACAATTTTGTTAAATGCTCCTTGCTTAATTTGTTTCGTTTGTAGCTTTAATGCGTTGCGCATGCATTAAATGTTTGTTAAATTGTTAGAGTTGGATTGTATTAAACGCAATGCTTGTAATATCTTCGGTTAACATTATTAGATTAGGATTATTTTACACCACAACATTGTCAAATGTGTTATCAATCTGTCTGTTAAAAAATTAAGTGAAGTGATCCTACTAATTTTAGAAGTAACATTTGCTCATGTTTAGAGTTGCGAATGTGTAATTGAATCATGTTTAACAAACCAGTAATAGTATTGTACTTGAGCTTTTAATTGTAATGCAACCCATAATTTTTAGTCAACCTATTTCGAACCAATCATTCGTACCCAGATACATATTAATACCAATAATCTCTAGTAGTTGAAGTAACCACAAAATTAAGTATTATTTGTATGCGCATGAAAAGTTCAAAAGTAACCGATTAAACGTTTAGTACCGGTCTCAGTACTAGACCTGTAACAGAATATCCTAGTAGTTTCTAACATTGCTTAATTTCCCATAAATATTTATACCTTCTTTTCGCCCAATGTCGGCCTTTTATCTCCTAAAAGACTTGGGAATGATGGCCATTTAATGACCAAGTTTCCCGAGACTCCAACTTTTTACGGTTCCATCTCCATTCTTGTTCCATTACCGGGCATCATCACTCCCACCATGAAACCGATTACTACCCAATCAGAAGCATGACTTGAATACTTTCTCTTCCTTGGAGAAAGTAGAAAGAAGCAACAGCTCGTCCTAAACAAAATCAGTTCCATTCGAACCAAGTCAAGGTCAACTTGAACCAAACTTTCTCCAGCCAGCTTTCTCTCCCGAGAATAGGGTTGGGTTTGAGGGTAGGGTAGGGCATTCATGAAACAGTTTCTGAAACACCCGGGTGGGTGGACAGAGAAATAATGTGAGGCAATCAACAACATACTTTGGGAGAAAGTTGACATGTTTGTAGGACACAATATGGTGACATTTTTGTTTGTGCTGGGATTTGGTAAAAGTAGGATACGGGTGGGTGGTCTGGAAATGAATTTGTTATGTAAATACATCTCGAGTGTACTCTTGATATGCATATGTCGCAATACTGTCCGTTTTGCACAAGGGACTTGTTGTGCAGAATTAGTGCTTTCTCTCCAGCTTTCTTTCTTTATATCGTCTGGATTTGATTGCAAATTTCGACATAGCATCCTTATCGGGGCTTGGGTATCTTATAATAGGACTCCTATTGATATGATTGCTATTCCAAATCCCTTATGTATGACCAAACAAGTTGAACCGAAGTTGGTCAGGATTTCGTATAAATATTGATTGATTTGATTGAATTGCTTTCACCATGCATGCATATCCAAGTTCTCTACGGGATTGTGGTGGATCTGCTTCGAATTTGTGGGCAATGCTTTCCAAGACCACATCCAACCAAACCCAACTTATTTTTGACGGATGTCTGTTTTCAGGAATTTCAGGGAAATTTCAGAAAAAAGTATTGATTTTTTGAGAATTTATGCTCGCTCCTCTGAACCGAGTCTCTTGCTGTCTGCCCAGGTGGATGAGTAAAAAAACCTCCAGTTTGTCTGTCAAGGAAGAAAACACCTGCGAGTCACAATAATTTCCAGGATTTTAACTATTTTACCAGTTAATGACTAATTAAGTGAAGTAATTAAGTTTTGTGGTTAAGCCAAGTTGTGTGGGTTGAGAGCCGAAATTATTTTAGGGCAAAATTTTATATTGATTAGAAGCAAATAGATTTGCAAGGTGTTTGTGTGGCTTAAAAAAAGGATAAATAACACAATTGATAACTATTCCAGTATTTCTAACTCGTGCGCAATTAAAGTAATTAATTACCGATACTTATCGGCGATAAGTAAGGATTGATAATCAATCATCGATTTCAATTTGAAGAAAGTTCAAGGACTGCTTTTGGAATCCAAAATTTGGATGGAAGATAAGATCTGAGCTGGAGACTCCAACTTGGAGTTGGACTAGAATAGTTTTATCTTATCATGTGCAAACAATCGTGTTATCAGGAAGTAAACAAAGGGAATTGTCCAGAGGAGGGAGTTTCCTAGTCTGTTTTGCTGTTGGTTTTCAAAGGTAAAGAAGTGTCATTAAATCACGAATTATTGCTTATCATTAAATTTTGTAATTTGTTTGTCTTACCATTTCAGATAAGAAGGAGGCTCAGCTCAAATGTGGATAAGCAGTATTCAAAAATTCCGAGGGGTTTGAAGTCCTGTCACAATTACAAATCGTGACTCAGAACTCAAATATGTGATAAGACAACGAAGATAACTTCCACCGAAATATTTTAAGACATTCCACAAAATGGATCTCAGTGGAAGTGTCCTGAACTTAGTTAATTATTGGTCTAATAGCAAGTCTCTCAAATAACTCAAGCCCTGGATGGAAAGAAGTATGAACATTATGCGAAAGTTATGGGTGAGTGGGGGTGGAGGTGGGGGTGGAGGTTCGTCAGGAAGCTCAGGATCCCCGGCGGCTAATGGTGGTCAAAGTATCTCGCTGGGATTGATGCATTTACGGAAATTATTTGGAGAATGGGCACATGCTCCTTCGGACGACAAGATTTATAATATGCTGCCCCTATTTTGCAAGGTGAGAAGCAGGATAAGACCTTATCATTGAGTTTAGATGGTCATTAACGCCTTTATTGCAGGTTTTTAACACCGCTGCAGCCTCCGAAATGACGGAACGCTTCCCAGAAATCAACACCTTTTGTGGAGCCGTTTCTAAACTAATAGTTTCCGAGGTACGGCGCCGAGCTGCTAATGAGAGCACGGAGGCGGCGGCGGTGGGAATAGCAAAGTTTTTAGAGCCTGCGTCTCCCTCTGCGGAAGAGGACTCGAGAGGTTGGACCCTTCTGTCGACGTTGAATCTGCTGTCGGCTGGAGAGGCCAGTTTGGTGGATACGATGACCGCGGCGGCAGTACCTTCTACGCTGGTGAAATGTTTGTACCTATTTTTTGATCTGCCTCAAGTTCAGCCGCCTGAGAGTAAGGGTCCGGGCTCGGATTTTAGTCCGATGGAGAGAAGACTTCTGTTGCAAAAGATTTTTGTGCAGTTACTCATCCGACTTAGTTCACATCCTGGACCGGCGGAGCCTCCGAGAAGGTAAGATTTGATTAGTGTTTTTATTGAAATAGGTTTTGAATGGGACATAGATTGACAATATGACATCTTAAATAATAAATTGGAACAGAGGCTATGTGAAGGCTGTACTGGAGGTTTTATGTTTATTTTTAGTGTCAGGCCCCTTCAACCGGCGGAGGAGTTGGCGAAAAAGGATGATTTAGTCCTTCTCTTTTCCGCTGTGACGAGTGCATGTCCTCCACAGGTGCGAATTTGAAGGATACTAAATACTTAGAACAGTTAGAGTTAGCGAAATTATCTCACCACCGAGATAAGAAAATGTTTTTTTTCTTTTGAATTCCAGAACGCCATGTGGAGAAAGTCTGCGGCAGAGGTGCTGATGACGATATCCACCCACGGATTGACTCCTTCCGTATTATCTTACATTCACAGTAAGTCAATTTTTAATTTGGTTTATTTGAATTAGAAGGAGAAATTATAAATTGACCTTGTTTTCGACTTTATTCAGATAAAGGATGCATTTCACTCTGTATCGAGAATCTCCGACGAGGATCAAATCTTACACCTTTGGAAATTACGGAGATGGTTTTGACCGTGTTCTGCTTTCTAAAGGACTCTGCCGACCTTTCTCAAGTACTACTGGATGATTTCAAGTCTTGTCAGGGCTATCAATTTTTAACTGAAGTACTTTTAAGGTGAGTTTAGATAACCGAGAATTTTTTGGAAGACAAATAATTAAAGATTAATTTTATAGCATTTGATTTTAATTTTCTTTTCTCAGGCTGGAAGCCGATCTTACCGGTGAAAGTCAGGAAGCTATTCGAAACTTGGTGCTGGTCGTGACTTCACTAACAATGTGTGGAACAACCATCTTAAAGCCAAATACAGCCAATTTTAATTCACCATTTTCATTGCCAACATTCCAGCTTCCTCCTCTGGGGGCGAAAGGTGAGTTCGGGAAATAAACGGGCAGGTTATTATTTTTGTCAAGGATCTTTTGTCAAATTTCATTTTACTCTTTCAGGAAGCACCGTACGCAACCTTCCCGCATTCCAGGTACTGCAATCTGTATTTTCTCGGAGCGGGACACCCTTCCTTTCCTCAGTAGCGTTGGAATCTATCTCAACCGTTTTTAAAGTGAGTACAATAATTTAATTGTTACCTCCAAATTGTTAACCTTGTTCTATTTAAAACTTTGTTGTTTGGCTTAGGCGGATAATTCCAACTATTTCATTGTGGACTCGGCCCTTCCATCTATGGCGGAAAAACTCATTCAAAAAGGGCCTGAACTGGCTCAAAAATATCTGGAACTTGTGGAATTTGTCACATTTCAACTACAATTTACCCCTTGCAAAGAACTCATCGCTATTTCTCGTATATTAAAGCATGATATTGCTGAAAACTATTTGTTGGACCACGGAGGAAGTGGGAACAACGGAAAAGACTGTGATACGGATAAGATAGTTGCGGCAAGAAGAAAGTCAAGTTTCGGGTTAGGTCTGAATGATGTCGAACATGAAGCAAGACTCAAGCTGAAATGTGTCCGGATGTTGCTCAACCTGACGAAGCATAATGTCCTGTTCAAGGATGTGTTTCGAGAGGTTGGAATCCTGGAGGTTTTAATAACTTGTCTACATCGGTTCGGTGTGGATGTGGAAGTTCCGGATCATCGAAAAGGTGAAGATAAACAAAAGCAAACTGTGTAAATACAGTAATAATACAGTAATTGTAGTAATAAGTTTAAAGTACCTGTTTAATTTCCAGATCCAAATTTTCACCTCAAACAAGAGTTGGGTCTTGTCGTGATTGAGTTACTGACACTAGTCTTATCCGGAAATAATGCAAATGTTAACATATTCAGGGAAAATAACGGTTCGCGATGTATCGTGCAATTAATCAAGTGTTCAACATCTATTCGACCATATACTTTGGGTAAAATTGACTCATGACACCAGAAATCTCTGGATTTATTTCATTTAAATAGATTAAATTGAACTTTGCAGGTTTAATGCAACAACTCGTCATGAGCCAGGGTGGGGAAGAAGACATGTCCACAATCCTGGTTGTTCTTCATTCCTCAGATTGTTCTTCAGAAGGGGAATTAGGGCTCAAAGTAGAAATCCTGACGGCTCTGCTGAGTTGTTTCCGAGAGAGTCATCGTGCAAGGACAAATTTTAGAAAGGCGGGTGGATTTTTGTACCTAATGAGCGTCCTGGTATCAATGGAGGGACAATTGGGTTCACCTCAAGACTCGTCTGGCCCTAACATTCTCCTTCGTGAAAAGATGCAGTTGATCCAATTAATTTTTACCGGATTTGCACTCGCCATGAGATTTGAACCGGCAAATGCTAAATTATTTCATCAAGAGGTGAGAGGTTTCTTGAGGTTTGATTATTTTTGAACATTAATTAAACTTTTCTTTCCTTGTCCAGATCTGTCTTCCAAGCCTAGCCGACACACTTCGTCTCCTGGGCTGTTTTTCCAGAGAAAATCTGACAATCAAAGAAAAACCTCTCAATCCTCATGCCCCACCTTCACCCAGTATTATTTCGTCTACTACAGAATCTCAGTCATTGTCACAAATTACATCTCAACCACCTGGAGCAGAACTGTTCCACACAATCTTTACAACATGTCCACACACCGTGGATCCCTTCACTTTTCAGGGTCAAGTCCCACTCGTCCTAGTCTTTGCCGTGTTCATCTTTCGACTCTTGTATGATCTAGCGACAGATAATTATGAGAAGAATCCGCCTCCAGCTTCGCTTGGTGGTGCGTTTCGCTCTCCTAGAAAACAGTTATCTGGAGATGATGGAGGTGGAAGTTCTACCGCAGAGAATTCTGCACCATCCAGTCCCGCACCGGGTGGGGCGGCAAGTTTCCATCTTCACAGGGATGGTGGGAGTGGCAAGAAAAATGCGATGATTGGAAGTCTCAATTTTTGTCCACCCACTCCAGAACCGGTTGTGATTCATTCCGCCGTGGTGATTGTCATGATACGGCTGATCCCTTCGGTATTTTCTGGGGAGAATAGTGCTGGATCCGGAATGGAACAGTTGTGCCAACTTTTTTGTGCTGAATTGGTCAAGAGTCTGGTTCGTAGTGAGAAGAATCAGCAAGTCATGGCGCAAGCTGGACTGACGGAAGAGGTTTTGGAGCATTGTTCAAGAGCGTTGAGTGATGAAGGGCATCCTCTCCATGGACCGATTCATTACGCTTTTGAGCGTGTTGCGACACATTGTTTGACATCGAAAGATTTGAGGTATTACAATTTTTTTAAAAATCCTGAAATTGGCAAGAAATCGCGCAATAAATTGCATTAATTTTGTGTAATTTTTATAATTTCAGACGCTTTTTAAGACTTGGAAATCCTTTAAATTGTGAACGGAATATTCTCCCACCGACCGCGACCACCTTGTCGAATTGGAGTTCTAGCCCGAGTTCAGCCCTGTTATCCACCTACGGCCCCGTTCCTCTTTCCAGGGTGAAATCCCTGGTTTCAATGACCACTCCGAAGTCATCCAATTGTTCCAGTAACACCTCCGCGTCGTCAACTTCGTCCTCATTTTATTCCAATTCCACCACACCCTTTGGTTCCTTTATTGAATTTGACATGTCAGCAGAAGGATTTGGATGCCTGTTCCTGCCCTCGATTGCACCCTCGGGATTTCCAACCAGTCCAGATTTCAGTTCGGCAAGTCTTCTCGCCACTGGAATGGGTATGGGAGAGAGAGGATTTCCTGGTAATTTTTGGCTTTGAGCCGCGTTTTTATTTATTTGCGGGGTGGAAGAACTATTTTAGGTCAAGTAATATTTGTAACTTATCTTGTTTCAAAGATAAGATGTAAGGTAACTTTCCTCTATAAATATCTAACGCCAAATTTACTTGATTTGCTGCAATTTTGGCTTAAATTTGCAATTTTTCTCTGAAATTTTAGGTAGTACTGATGCAAATAACGAAATCAGCCTGAATTTAAACTTTTTTAAACTGTTGCTTAAACTAACTCTTTAGCTATACAATTTGGTAGATTTCGCACTTTATTTGTTCTTGAACTAACAGATCTTTTCTACATTTTAAATAAATTAAAATGTATTTTTTATCAACGGCCAAGTAATTTAACAATATTTTATCCAGGAACAACGGGAATGGGGTTTTCGACCTGGTTTTGCGTCGATAAATTCAGTGAGCCACGAGTAGACGCGCATCCCATCCGTATCCTTACGGTAATCAAGGAAGTCAACGGGGTTCAGCGGCTGAGTTTATGTATCACTGTCTCCGCACGGGACAAAGCGCTCCTAGTTTCCACCCGAGAAACGCAGCTTCCTCCTCAGGGTATGGACTAAAATTTCCAAGTATTGTAAATTCACTAATTTTTGTTGACATAGGCGTCGGAGAATGGGAACCAGACATTAGTCCACCCGCCTCAGTGCGAGTTTGGTGCCCGGATCTACTCCACGAGAACAACTGGTGTCATATCTTCTTTTCTTTCTCACCCTCACACAACCATCCCTTCACAATTTATATTAATGGACGTTCCGCGCACTCTTGTAAATTGGAGTATCCACATCGAAGTAAGGGTGCGAGTTATTCCGCTTTCATCGGGACACCGCCTTGTTGGCGAAAACTTTCTAAACTAACCTGGCGTCAAGGGGTTTGTCACCTGTTTGAGGATTGGGTTCCTAATGCCGTCACCGTCGCTGCGATTTGGAAACTTGGTCCAGAGAATCCGGGCAGTTGGCAGTCCGTTAAGACGGCATCGGGTAGGTTTATGGGACCTAATATTACCAAAATAAAAAACAGACTTTTAAAATAATGGCGTTATTCAATTGTAAATTCCAGATAATTACACAACCCTAATAGCCGAAGACAAAATCATGTTTGGTCTCAATGCCCTGGCTGTATCCCAACTAACTCTGGCCAAAATACGGAAACTTTACTCAAAATCAGATGCCAAAGCTATAGCAAAACAACTTGGACTGTCCTCCCATGAAAACGCGACTCCAATCTCGATCCTTCACAATTCCTCCGTACATCTCATGGGTTAGTTTTTGGAAATAATTATATTTTTACCAAAGCAAAAAAATATATATATACGGCAGTGAGGGGGCTCGAACCCCTGTCAGATAAAAGCAAAATTTATAGTCCTCAATGGCCCAATTTTTTAAATATAATTTTTTCATATTTGGGGAAATTTTAGGTCCTTCTCGTTGCTTGGGTGGAGTTGTGATAGGTTATCTTGGCGTCCGAGTTTTTCATCCTACTCCCGTCTCCCGGGCCGTTCTTTCCGTGGGTGGGATTCCCCTACTAATTGGACTCGTGGCCATGGCCAATTCCGGTGAAAGTCTGTACGCCGCCCTAAAAGCACTTGTGTGCGTTGTAAAGAGCAACTCTGTGAATGGGATCAGCTCCGCGGTCCTTCTTGATAGGAGTAGTTCTCAAATGCTGGGATATTTACTGAAGAAAAAGAAGCATCTCCTCTCCATGCGGGTATTACATCTGGTATTTGGTTTGGTGTCCACGGAGCTGGGTGCCATTCGGGATAATGGGGGTGGGGGCGGATTTAATGATCTTCTCGGAGATTTAGATATTTGGTGTGGGGGGAATACAAACTATTTTGCGGTTCCTCCATCTCCCTCACCAGTTCCCGCAGGAGAAGGGTTGATTTCTAAATCGGGACAGGAATCAATGGCTTCTACTCCAGGCGAGTTCCTCGGCGTAAGACAGCCCTCTCCGGCTCGAAGTTCTCCAACTACCACGACCCATTTCGATTTTAGTCATGCCGATCTGGAAAAAGCGCTTTATGAACATTGTCTCCAAATGTTGGCGGAAGATTGTAAGAATTCTCTTGAACTCCTTCGAGAAGCTGGGATCGTGCCAAAGTTACTTCGACGCCTCTCCCAATCCTCTCCAAATCAGGGTTCAATCTTTCTCCTACTGAGTCACCTCCTAGCTCAGGGGAAGGGTGTGTCAGTACATTCTCAAGATTTAATAACTTTTGGACACTTTGTCGTCGGTACGCTACCCTCCGTCTCGACACGGAGTCGGGCAAGAGAAGCTTCACTCACGGAGACGATTGAACTAAGGAACAAATGTCTGCAACTAATTCATTCTCTAATGTACACGGGGAAAGTTCTAAATGTTGGATTTTGTGAGGAACTCGTAACTCGACTCGGGTTTGACTGGGTTCTCCTTTTCTGTGCTCCGCATTTGCATCCGTCAACAATTTTATGGTCTCTTCGCATCCTTCTCCTCCTCCTGACGAGTGGTCCTGGGCTGAAAAACAAGTTTCGAGAGGGTGGATCAACATCCTTTTGTTTTGGAAGGACGATCACGGCTCATTCTAGAGGGAGTGCGATCCTTCCGTTGAAGAAACAGGATTCCAAACTAGGACTTGGGGATGGTGGTGCGGACTCACCGGGTGGGAATTCACCCGTTTCCTCGGCTGGTGCGGCAGTGGCAAGTATCGCGAGTGGGTTGGCAGGTGGAGGCAAGGGTTCTGGGGGTGGTGGAAAACAAGTCGCAGGAGGCTGGGCAAGACTTAGTTGGCTTTTGGGACAGAGAGCGGAGGATGTTAAAACGGAAGGGAATGATATTTTGCCGACGGAAGTTTGGCTAATATTATGTGCCATGACGTTGAGTCAGCCGTGTAGAAATGTTAGTATGAAGGTGGGAGAGGGAGATCCGGTAAGAATTTAGGGGTCAAAAGAGTTTTTTGAATCTTTGGTCGGATTTTGACCTTTATTTCTGTTTTTAGATGACCCTAGATGCAATTTGGAACTATGTGTTTGCCCTTCCATCCTCTAAAATGACTTCCTCCCTGTATGGAAAAGTGACTCTTTGTCCAGATGCTATTATCACATTGCTAAATCTTGTGAGATGCTTTATAACTGCGGAATCTTCGACATATGCCGCGGCTGCTGCTGCTTCAGGGAGTGGTTCTATGTCTGGGAGTTCGCCGTATATTGTGTCATCTCCGGCTGGACAAGGTAAATATTGTAATAGTCAAATTCGTGGCAAAATTTTGCAAAATTTATGATTTCGTTCCAGGGCAAGGTTTCAACTATCAAAGTGACGTTGGAAGCTGCATAATCCAATTCCTCTGCTATCTTTACTCTCACACACCAGAATTTCAGAGTGTCTTCACCACACCTGAGATCCTTTCTGGGTTGGCTGCCACTGTTATGCCGATTGAAGTGAAGTCATTCGACACTCCAGGTCCTTTGGAGCTACTATATGATTGTGAAGAGGTTAAAACATTTGCAGACTCGGAACCCTTGGTCGTACTGGGACAAAAGATTGAGCGACTGAATTCTGCTTTTGATAATGATGACGGGAACGGAACAACTCCAACCACGAGCTCAGAGATGACGGATTCTGGTAAGAACGAGATAGAATAATTTTGGGCAAAATATAAAAATTGTAAAAATATGAATTATATTTTTGAAACACAGGAATTTTGGATGAAGTCTCAAACCCATGTGGCTCTCAAAAAGAGACAGGAACAAAACTAGGTCAAGTCGTCCACGATTTTCCACACGATTTGGCTTCCACCGCCTCAAATCTTGACCATTTAATGAGCCATCCTGCCAAAAAGATAATCCTGGACGTCCTCCGAATGATAATTATTGATTGGATGAGTGGTTCTGGGAGCGGTGGATCTAACTCGGGAAGCATCACTTCATCCACCTCTAACCTAAAGTCGTCCTCCATGAATATGAATCTTTTAATTGACACCGTACTGGACGCGGGTAACAGCGAGGCTGCCGAGCTGGCTGCAGCTGCATCTGCTCTTGGAGGAAATTCACCAAGTACCAACTATCCTCCTAGTTTGAGTGGATTTTCCTCCGCAACTCTAGCCCAATTCCACACATCTCTCCTTGGAACTCTACTCGATCATTTGATTGCATTTGATCTGGACCGAATGGCAAGTTATTTACATTCCGTGGCCCTATTTCTATCCCGTCTGGTAGATAAACTCTGGCTAGAAACATTCTCAAGAGATCCACAAGTTGTCCTTGATTATTTGCTGGTACTCATTAATCACTGTCGAAGCAAAAGAACAGCCCCAGCTACTACCGATCTAATCTACAACTCTTTCAATCGCGTCGTCCTCTTCATCCTGTCCCGTCGCTCATCCTCTAATCAATGGGATAAGGTTGAAACCCTGAAAAAGCTGAGATCCATCCGAACCGTGGTGTTTGGTTCAGGGAATCATCAACAAGAATTTTTTGGATGTTTAACATTCCTCCTCATGCAACTAATAGATGGACTCCCAATCCCTTTGGAGAGTGGAACAAAGACTCAGTGGCATGTCCGGGTACCTGCGCGTGAAGAGGCGGCCGAAGTTTCCACAATAGATCGCCGTCTCGAAGCGAGGCTAGACGGAGAAATATCCTCCACCGCAGACAAAGTTTGGGAGGATTTATTCATCAGTAAGAAACCAATGGTGGAAGAAACTTTCAAGATATCTTTCCCAAGCCCGAAACCTCCTTCTTTAACTTCACTCCGAGATTCTATTGGAGAAGTCGCGAATCGTCTTTGGCTCCTTTATGTGGCATCCGAGACTAATCCTAGTCCTACCAAGAAGGGCCGAGATTCCTCTGGGACGGCGTCACAATCTTGGGAAATCCATTCACAGTTACAATCAAAATTACAGAAGGTCACTGGAGGACTTACCCGACTCGCGGGACGATCTGGGATAAGAAAGGATTCTGAGAAGGAAAAAACTAGTCGGGAACTGGTGACCCAGTGGCCGGAGGCGAGACGTGTTCAAAATGCAGGGATAAGACAGACGCTTCTTGTAAAGGAGATATTAGAGGGGCAGGAAAAGTTTCATGGGGAAAATATTCGACATTTAAATCGTTTTGTGAGAGATACTCTTCTACCGGAGTTGGAGGCGGAATTAACCAGGGAACGAGGTCTTTGGGGACCGTTTAGTCCGTCGCATTTGGGTAAGATTTTAGTCTGAGCTTGTTAAAAACGTGTGCAGGATTGGTATAAAAAAGTTTTATCATTTTCCAGATAAATGGATGATGGATACAACTGAAGGACCTTGCCGAATGAGGAAGAAAATGATTCGCAACGAAATGTTTTACATTCACTACCCGTTTGTTGGAGATCCCACCAGTGGCACGGGGTCTGCGACGTCATCCCCAAAAATAAAGAGGATAAATCCACCAATTTCAAGAGATTCCCGAGAATTTTATAAACGGTTCCGACACCAAGCTTCCCTAGTTAGTGAGACGATTAGTGGGTGCGGCTTCGGTGGTGGTGGGGTTTCCATTTCTTCCGTGGATGAGAGCGATGATGGTCTTACCCTCACTAATGTGTCAACCTCAAGCGATCCTATGTTGTCACCGAGATCTCAGCGTGAGTGAACTGGTCAAATTGGGTGGTTCTTTAAAATTATGTATCATTTTATTTCTTGCTTTCAGTCCCATCCGCATCTGAAGACCCATTTTCCGACCTTGTCGTCGAAGCGGCGTCAACCGACAATCAATTCATGCTTTCTCGTTTGATTGGTTCAACGAATGAGAAGATTTCACAGATATTCCGTGTCGCACAAATCCAAGGTCTGGACACGGCCGAGGGTCTCCTTCTTTTTGGAAAGGATCATTTCTATCTTGTCTCTGGATTTACGATACTCGCCAAATCTAGGGAGATCAAGGATTTGTATTATCTCCATCCAAACGCGTATGAGCCTATCCTACCTCCGCAGTGTTACGGGAGTGGACCTTCTCCGGCTAAACCTAGAACCAAGACACATATTTGTTTGAAATTCTCTTACGAGGATATTCGAGAAGTGCATAAGAGAAGGTAATTGATTAATTGATTCTTGAGCTTACAAAATTTAAAAATTGCAACTGAATTTGGAAATTATTTTTTCAGATATCTCCTTCAACCCATAGCTCTGGAAATATTTTTATCCGATGGTCGCAACCATTTACTCGCATATCCAAGAAAAGTTAGGAATGTCGTGTTCTCAAAGTTTACTTCGGTCTCGAAAAATCTCTCAGACTCTGGAACGGATGCGAAATCTTCCGTCGCCGGACAAAGGAGGACAGCCAGTGTAGAACAGAGTGCAGGATTGCTTTCCTCACTTATTGGGGATACTTCCGTCACGCAGAGATGGGTGGTGAGGGCATAATCTTGAAAGATGTTGCAAATCTTTTGCAATTGTTTGTAAAATCATGACATGTTCAATTTGCAGAGAGGCGAAATCTCTAATTTCCAATACCTCATGCATCTCAATACCCTAGCTGGCCGGAGTTATAATGATCTCATGCAGTATCCAGGTGAGGCTTCAAATTTCCAAGAGGGTGAGTGTGGTCCAAATTTACAAATTTCCTTTCACTCTAATAGTTTTTCCGTGGATCCTCGCTGATTACGACTCGGACTTCATTGATTTAAATGACACCACGTCATTCCGTGACCTAAGCCGACCCATGGGAGCACAGAGTTCGGGGAGATTGGCCCAGTTTGTAAAACGATTCAAGGAATGGGATGATCCTACGCAGGAAACTCCTCCATATCATTACGGCACACATTACTCGTCTGCCATGATTGTTTGCTCGTATCTGGTTCGGATGGAGCCGTTTGCCCAACACTTTCTTAGGCTACAGGTAGGAGACTGTTTTACTTTTTAAAGTTAATAAATATGAAATTAAGCAATGTAACTTGGAAAACATAAACATAAAAAAGCTATTCTACTTCCGGTTGACTCTGAGCTTGTGCTCCGTCCATTGTTGATCCTCCGGGTCCTGTTTCA
>JAAXNX010001608.1:0-16999 GCA_036491905.1 Folsomia manolachei | reverse complement strand
GAGAAATGGATCGCTAACCCGTAATTCACTCACTGCAGTCAGTAGGAATTCTAATCATGAATTTTGTGAACAAGGACTTAGCGCAGTAATGTCATTGAATTTCCGAAAGGGGATCGTGGTCTATGAATTGAATTACGCAAATAGAATAATAGAACTTCAAAGATATCCGTGTAGCAACGGAAGGAAGGGTTTAATGAGGTTATTTCAATTACCAATGTGGCCACCTGCTCTGTCATCCAGTATTCCACAATCCACCCACCCGTAAAACCAAATTAAACCAAAATCTACCCAACTCTCAAGGCACACATTAAGCCAGAATAATGTAGATCTTTGAAATTAAGTGTTGTAGATATCTCAGTTGGAAGAGTAAGCTTTGTTTTCTCAATATGTAAATAACCAACTCAAACCCATTATTAAGACGTCTGTCTTCCTTTGTCCAAGACTTTAGACCATATGAGCATTAGTAACGCTGAGCATTAGTGTCTAGTGTTAAACAGGGGATATGGAAAAGACACTAATTCAAATCCAAACAAGTGCTTCCTCCAAATCATAGTAGTTCAAGTAACTAAACAGGAACTTTGTTAAAGAGTAACAGAACAAGGTAAAAAAAATGCCAATTGAGTCTAAATATAGAAGCCACTCTCTATAAATACTGAAACAAAAATGAACGTACGATGAATACCGTCGTCTCTCCGCCGGTATATTCATTTCAAGATATTAAATAATAGTAGGAAACAGAGCAGTGTTAAGATGACAGAACATCAATCCAGTTTACAAAAATATCCTGTGAAAATTGAGATCAAACAGTTCCTCCCCAGAAAACAAGTTCTTATCATGGACACATGGATGGTTAATTAAATTCTTTATAAAAAGCGAATGGTATATTTACTTGTTTTGTAAATGCCTTGCACATTAGTTACTCAAAGTAATTGAAATTAAGTACGAAACAAACCCCCGACAAGAAAAAAGTACTGGTGCAGTTGTTCATTTTTAAGATGTGTGATTTTTCACATTTAAAAACAAATAGGATGATCTCGTATTCAAATAATAAAATCATCCTTATTATGCGCACATGTGCATGTCCTGGCACACTCATATATTTTTCTACAACTGCTGCGCTGATCTGTCAAACAGAAACTCTCAAGTGTGGCAACATAATTTGTTTCTTTCAGAGAACAGAAAACAGAAAGTATTATGAGTCGATTCATCGTCTTATATTCTGAGCCTCGGCCAAAAAATGTGCCTTATTTCTTTTTACTCCATAACGTCAGCCCCGACTGGGAAGGAAAAGAACATGTCTCCGGTGGACAAATAAATTTCTCCTTTGCTCTCTGTTAATATTTGCTTCCAGTGTACTACTCATTCAACTAAGCAACCAACCAAGTATTTCATTCCAAGCTTTGCAAATGGAAGTAAGAAATTGGAAACGAAGCGGAGTCATTTTGCTCTGTCAACATTCCGTGGGGACACCGAAAAATGTCCGTAATCGCAACTTGCCAGTACTGACTCACATGTTGGTAATCACGGGGACAATTCACTTTTACCACCATCAGGCCACCATGACATAGACTTTAACACCGTTTCATGCTCCTTGTTGTACGTCTTTGAAGGCAAGAAGTCTTTGTGGATGCTCCTATCATTAAATAATTGAAGTTGCATACAAAAACAGGATAGCTGCGGTGCTACTAATGCAGTTTAATTTCGCATATACAACCATTTCAATATATTTCTGTGATTTTTTGGCATTAAACAATTAGCTCAACACAATGAGCAGGAGGGTTGCATGAGTATTTGTAGGATTGGAATGAGAAATATATTTCTTCACCATCAGGCCACCATGACATAGACTTTAACACCGTTTCATGCTCCTTGTTGTACGTCTTTGAAGGCAAGAAGTCTTTGTGGATGCTCCTATCATTAAATAATGGACATTAGACTAAGTTCCATACAAAAACAGGATAGCTGCGGTGCTACTAATGCAGTTTAATTTCGCACAAACAACCATTTCAATATATTTCTGAGATTTTTTGGAATTAAACAATTAGCTCAACACAATACACAGGAGAGTTGTGCGAGTATTTGTAGGATTGGAATGAGAAATATATTTATTTTCGGCAGTTGCTATATGCGTGACTGGAATGCCGACTCGGCAGCTCTAGTGACTGATGAAGAATGTCACTAATTTATTATTAAAGGAGTAAACAACTCATTCAGTGTGTAAGTGTCTAAAGCCGCGGATCCGTCGCGGTATGCATTCAATGAATTCCCACACATGCAAATCTAGCCAGCATGAACTGAATGGAATGGTGGTGACTGAGGTGTAATTAAGTGAGGACATAATTGCTGAAAACGAGCGAGTCTTAAAATATGCAACAATGGGAAGAACCCAACTTACCAACTCGTCCCCACTTGCCATAGTCACTTGCCAGAGTTGGAGAGGCGGATCTGGATCTATGCAAATGATACAGTTTTCCTCCAACCCTCCAACGTTTGTTCACTTGCCTCCAACTCACTCAGTTATTTATGTATATTCCTCACAACCAAGATGCAAACAAGGAAATCAATGTGATGCAACAAAAGATTCACTCACTCACTCAATCCACCGAATTGAATAGTACTCTCGGATGAGAGGTGGCAAACGATGGGAGGAATTGCCAAACACTCACTGATGGATCATCTACATATCTGAGTAGAATTTTAGGTGAGGGAACTGTGGGACCGTAATGGGAGAAAGAAGTTAGAGAACTGACATGCCATGGAATCCCACCACCGCCAACTCTGTCCAATCCGCCCGCAGATCAGTTCGCTCGCACTCCCGAAGCTCACTTTCTCCAAACCGAACTCCCACAATAATGATCCTTCCCTCTTCTCCAATGCTATGCCTGCTTTCTTTCCTTGCCTTCCTTCCAGCATTACTTACTTACTTGTGTGTATTTGTGCACCAACTTTCTCCAACTTCAACTAAAAGGCTCCTTCTCGACCACCACAAATCACAGCGACTGCCTATACTCACTCACTTCTGCACACGCACCTTGTCGGACTCAGCCTCTCAGTCTGAAGCAGGCTGAAAAACTCGTATTTCAACCATCAAAACAAGCCTAGCTCAACATACGACTTTTCAAAGGTTCACCCAAATAGTCTCACATTGTTCCTTTGTGGCCTGTTTTGTCCTTTATTTCAGTCATATTGGACAAATCCTTGGAAGGAGAAGAAGATGGGGAGAGGTATAAAGGGACACAATAAAATATAAAGAGAGGGCATGACAGACAGACGCTTACACAAGTTTAATTTCAAACTGTGTCCAACTATCGATCTACTGGGGCATGTAACTCAACTATGTGCCCTGGGAAGAGGATACAACTATACATCAATTTTGTAGAATTTTTAAGCGTTCAAATCCTGCTATTAAAGCCAACTTGGGAATAAGATTCCTACTGGAGTCGAGATCTTAAGTGTTCTACCTCCGCAACGAGATAGGTATTTATTGATACTCCATGAAAACTGTGATGTATTTACAATAATCGTAGCCAATCATGTAGAAACTAAATGCATACTTGGTAACCATCCGTGGACAAGAATGTGATCTAGGTGAAAAGAGAAAGCTAGACATTGCTGAATAAAGTTTAGGGAACCTGAATAAATTAGGAGGATAATTAAAATCTGATGCTGGTCGTCCTACTACCCAGATAAACCACAACTATCCGGCTCAGTATATCCATGAACTTTTACCCTGTCTGACCTGCCAGCTAAAGTGAGATCTTTGCATGGTATAATATTACAACATATAAGTAGCAACACATTTCCGCTTTTGTCCTAACTTTAATACTATTGCTTCAACTCATTCAACCAGAGTCAGAGTTTTTGTTTTTTATGTATCTACATGTGCCAAGGAAGATTCAACTTTGGTTTCTTTGTTCAGTTCTCAGCTCAACTCAACTCAGGTGAGTCTAATTAGGGCTTGCTTCTAACTTTTTTTTGCTATTCTCCAACCGAGTCTCTTCATCTCTAAAAGTCTTCTTACTCTGATCCAAAGTTTTTCCAAGGGATCTTCAAATTGAAAATTGTACATTATGAAAGAAGATTTGTAGTGCACACTTTAAGAAGGAGTCGAAAAATTTGCAATATCCTTTTCAATATTTTGCAAAAATTGACAGAAATAGGAGCAAAAAAATGCATTTGTGTCTTTCAAGTATTTCTAGCTTCAAAAAGGTAGAATTGGGAAACTAGGTATTTTACGAAGTCAAAATCAGATTAGATCGCTCCCTTGTGTTCAAACTCTAACATTCCACCAGTTACTTGACACAGCCAAACAAACTTTACTTTCCACGAATCTGATGACATCCCTCAGATCGTGAAAGAACCAACGTTTGTAAGCCAACTCGCAGAAATTCTGGCACTAACGCCAAGCACAAGTAGTTGCAGAGAAGTATTTGACAGTCTTTCCCATATGAATAAATACTTGCACAGATAAATGTATGTTTCTCTCATGTCGACATTGTGAAATTTTTAAGACGCTCCGATTTCACAAAGTTGCTAAAAGATTCAGCAAGTAACTCAACGTGAGAATGTACCCAATCGGAGTGGAGAATTATAAAATTAATCAATTAGATTTGATTATTTAATCATGGGCAGTTTAAGCATTTTGTATTTTATGATGTTTCTCTTGTTATTAAAGCAGTTTGACAAATTTGTTATAATTAGTTCTAATCGATGACCCTGTCAAGTTAGTAGTTTTATAATTTAGTGTTTTAAAGTCCTTACACTTACTAACTTTGCAAAATATTAGCAAGGAAAACGTCCACTATCTACATATCTCACCATCGAATTGCTAGCCAATATTCGTATATCACCACACCCGTCTCTTTTCAACTGACCCCCATTACCTAAAAAAACATAACTCCCTAGTTTATGATCCTGTCCCGTGTAAAATTATATCCTTCATAAATAAAGAAGAGTTTGTAATTTATTAAAGTCATAACTTCTGGCATCTTATTAAACCTAAACATTTTTTGTATTCAAAAGATTTATTCCGCAAACTAGACCTCGGGTAAAACTATTTAATGACACGTCAATTTTTAAAAGTCTGTGAAAGTGCCGTTGTGAAATTCAATTTTCCTCTCAATTTAAATTTCAACTTGTAGCACATCATGCATGAAAGATACAAATTTGAGAGAAAGAAAAATGAGGAGCCTGTGTATATCACAAGTATTCCAGTCGAGTGATTGCATTGTTCATTTCCAGCCTAGACTAGGTTTTTAGGGTGTGTCATTAGTTAAAAATTTCATCGTCAAATTTAATTCTCATCACGGAAGGGTTACTTATTTTGTAGAATATTTAATTAAGATTGACATAAGAGCAAGTTTGAGATTCGCGTAAGTTCTGTTGATTTAAGACTTCCTTCGACCTTTAGTTCTCTCCAAGTTTTGTTACACAATGGAAATTCATGTTGAAGAAAAAGAAGAAATAAGATGCAGTGATGTGGAAAAATCTACATATTCATTTGTCTAAGGCGCAAGGAAGTTTCTGTACTTATCCAACTAACTATCATTTACAATGGTTGTGTGGACGGGGAAATTAATTCAGTGTCGTGACGACACTGTCGTCAACTGAGTGAGTGAAGGAAAGGCAATAAAAAAGACGCCTCTTTTCCATAACCATACAACTATCTGCAATAGATTCATGAACTTTGGAGATGAGATGACAGATGAGAAGGGAGAAGAAAAACATTTTGATGTGCCTCATCATGATGGCGTGGCTAATAATTTTATCAAAGGTTCATCACTTCATGTTTTTTTTAGTTAACAAAGTAAAGGTAAATTGAAACCAAGTAGAATACATGATGTATCTACGTCAATTCGTTTACAGGGTGGTATGGTAAATATACATAGTAAAATATGAAGAAGCTTTTTATGACCCTCCTTGACTTTTAAATCTTCGCGACAACATAAGACTTGTTAATGGGATGAACAGTAAAAAAAACTTAGGAAAACATGTATGGAAAACGTGCTCGTATTTTTTGTAATACGAGGTGACCACTCCATTACAGTTTTGATCGTTGAATTACAAGTAAATATTAGTGGCTTGAATTCGTGCAAAGAATGGCCGTGAGCCATACAACCCGGAACGTGGAACATTACTTGCAGTTAGGAAAGCATAATTTTTTATTTATTTCATAACTACAAAGGTCAAAATTAGCCGTAGGCTCATCAATGCACAAAAGACAGCAATTATGGTTTGGCTGAATGCAATAAATAACGTGTATCTTCTTCTTTTCTTTGCATGTGCTTCATTACGAGTAATGCCAAAAACTCTGCAGCAAAACATTATGGTTATGAAGTTGACTGAGCAGAGTGGAATTGTGAACATTATGTTACAATCTAGTTTTGCTTTCTGTCTCGCAATTTCTGATTAACTTTATCAGCTTAACTTGATTAGCATAAATATGATGCTTTTCTACTTGCTGGACAGAAGGTTATTCTCGAATTTAAATCAAACTGGTTTCTTATTTAAGTCGTAGCAGGGTAAGAGGATAAGTGGATGTGTATGAGGCACCTGGAATATTGGGGATGATACTCATTTTAAATGGTAGTTCAACGCTTATTGAGCCGTGTCATGAGTTCAATTGCTGGAATAAATCAGTCTTAATTTATGTGTTTTCTATTATCTAAAAAATGCAATTTGTGGTGTTAAAATAAAATGGATATTTGATCCAATACTGGGGTTAAACTGGGATTGCAAAGTTCAATTGCCAAAAAAAAACTTAACGCGATGTTGCTTGCAGTTGTTTTGTGCAAAAATGTTAGTTCATTCGCTACCAAATATAATTAAATACATATTTATGGCAAATTTCCTACGCACCGTTTCAATCATGGTTTCAAACATGATATTGACAAGTCAACCTAAATTGCAGGCAATAGGTAAAGTTGTCAACTTGGGTCCTGTCCTGTATTTAAATTTTTTAATCATGTATTGAAACCGATGTGAAGCCATGATCAGGTAAACGAACTGGTTCAGTTTCGGAGAAATTTGTGTTCAATTACGTCCATATGCACTGTTCTGCACAAGCTAGCCATTCAATCAAAACGTGACCCATTGTAAATGCCTTAAATCATAAGTGTCCGCTGGGTTTTCTATTTCATAAATGTTCAATAATCAATAATTTAAAAATGCATTACATCTCGAATTGCAGATAAGTGTCATACATCAAGAATGCCTTAACAAGTTGTAATTTAGGTCCTTCGTAAATTAATTTAAGACTTTACAGCTACTACTCATATAATACGAACAACTTCAATGTAATATGAGATGAAATTTAATATGCAGTGAATCCTTAACTGCGCTTGGTTTATTGGCACAAAAAATATCGAAATAAATTCCGATACAGGAAAAATGCAAGTGACTCCGAGAAAAAACATTTCATTGAAAAAAACAATTCCGGCTCACCTCAAAATTGAAGACATTCAAAAACAGGATATTAAAATGAAAATTTTTTTTAAATAAATGTATGTGCAGCATTAACCAATACACATTTAAGTGGCATAAATAGTGGATAATAGTGCATACGACTTCTTTACAAGAAAAGACAAGGGCCGTCAGTCTTACTTAGTCTTAAATGGTTAATCAATACAAATCAATAAACCGGCTTCCTTGTAAGTGCATATAATTTATGCAGTAATATAAAAATCCTTCTTGATAGGTTTCTCTGCCTTTCAAGAAATACAAAAGACCATTCACTAAACTTATGTCATGACTTTCTCTCTGGTAGTTGATAAAAAACAAATGGGAATGGCAACAAAATTAGCATTAATCATTCTAACAAAAGGAAATCATACTTGTTCCGGAATCTATTAAGGTTTTCAATTTTATTTGTTTATGTTTACACGTTTTGTTTCGTTTGTGACGTATAAACTGTAATATTGATTAGACTGACAAAAATTGGGAGACAAATTCGATTAGCCGTGAGAGAATAAAACCATTTTCTAAGCAAGTCAGATCCTCATTTGATTTTCAAAACTATTTAAGGCATTTATCCGGATGGACAGGATCAGCTCAAATAGGACTGCGGAATTTTTATGACGCTTTTATGTCCGTTTGTCTGGCTATCTGAACAAACATTACTTACCTTAGTATTACTAATATTGTTCTATATTACACAACTTTGTCAAGGTCGTCATTCTTCTTTCTTGTTGCGTACAAGAGTATAAGAACGAAAAATAGTAATAGCTTCCAAAAAATAATAANTTGCGTACAAGAGTATAAGAACGAAAAATAGTAATAGCTTCCGAAAAATAATAAAGAATTGTTTGAACAAAATATTATTGGACATTTCGAAAATTAGGTCTATATTTTTGTGAATGAATAGATAGCATAACACGAAAGTAACGAGGAAGTCATATTCCATGGTAAGCAAGTCATTCTGCCTCCGACCAGTATATTCTCTTCGCGTGGCTCAAATCAGGATGCACATGGCGAACTCACGCCAAGCCAAGCCACGCCACGCCACTCATCTAAGGTTCTAATAACCGTAGACAGACGCCAGTCCAGAATAACGTAAAGGCTGCATAAATTAATCAAATAAACTGGTCCGAATGTAATGGTTTATTTATCCAGTTTATGACCTAAACAACAGAACAGAACAGTGTCAGGCGGCCAACAGCTGCGTGAAAAAATATTTACTCATCCCATGCAACCTATCCATCCATTTATCTGGTTTATCTACCCATCCGTCCAACCTTATCCGGATTTCTGGTAACCTGTTCCTTACCGTTTTCCATCTCCAAGAGATTCAAGGCTTAGGAAGAATAAAAACAAACTTTCGTCTCTGGTAAATGGATTGTGTCTGGTTTGATGAGTGAGGTTAAAAGGTTACTCAAGCAGTCGATAATCCGAACCTATGTCTTTAAAGGAAAGTAATGTAAAATGATTTGTAATTTAAACCGCGTGAGAAATAACATTACTGAACTATCACAGCTATCTGATCAATAATCAGTATTGAAAAAAATCCGATTATTGGGTGCATGATTTTCATTCAAGTATCCTATTCCTAAAACTGAACACATTTCGACAGCTCATTATTTCAAATTTAATGTTCTCAAGAGTCTACAGCGACATTAAACTGACATATTTTAGAGTTTGTGTGACACGTATTGATCCAAATTGGATTAAACTTGTTGAAGTAATACACGTATTTTAACGACCAGGAACAAGTCATAAGGTTTTATGAAAGGTTGCAATATTAAATTCAGTGGTGCAAGCAATAATTTGCAGACCATGCATGGCTCCTGGTACAGGTAGATTCGGGTAATGAAAATTCCATGGGCAAGGTTCCTATTACAACAAACTCATAGTCAACGACGTCAGAGTTACAACCCCCATTAAACTTTGATGAAATAACAGACAAAGACCGTTAACTAGGTCACATAATAACCAAACCGCAATTATGGCTTGCTGTATAACGGCACCAGGATAAAATCCAGTGACATTTGAATACAATACAAGTGCATAATTTTTGAATAGAAAGCAAAATGTCAATAATGTTAGTTGCAGTCACTGAACAACCCTTATTACCTCAATCAGTTTGGTGCATTCGGTTTCGGAACTTGTTTACAACTCAAATGTTCCGAGAATGCAAAATGCTTTTCTTTTTTTAAATTGTTAAATTTAATTGTTATTGATAACTGAGAAAAATAAATGGCTACTCTGATTTCCGATTATCATATATTTTTGTAATATTTTTTGAGGAATAATCGCACACTCCACCACCATGATAAATCAAATAATCTGATAATTTCAAATAAAAAGGTTTGATAAAAGTCATGGCCGAATAAAGGCCAAGGGCCCTGGTTAGCAAAATTAGACAATTTACACGTTTATCAGTATTATGAAAAGGTTATCTACGCCAGATTGCAAGGAGTCTACACGAAATCCATTTCCTCTCATGAATTGCATACAGAAACCATCAAGACGTGAATGTTCGCTTGCCCAGAAGATATAAAAAGTGAAGGAGAAAATATTCCTGCACTGGCATTATTAGTATAATCCTGTATGATTGGGTATCACATTAGATTTGTGATCTACTTTCCCATATTATCATGGTCCATCAAATATTTGACCTTTGACTTTCAATTACTTTCTCCCTAGTTGACTGGCTGAGTACTTTGTTGAATTTCTGAAGAAGCGAATCAAGATCTACATGGATTCACTGAGATATAGGAAAATGCTCTGAATCAATTTTATAGTACCGAAACAAATCCTGGTCAGTAAATCTTGGGCTCAGGATCCTTACTGCTACTCCATTCTTTACATCAAATAATACTAACCCTACCCTGGTAGAATACTTTACTCGTATTACATTTGTTCTGAACCCGTCTTAAATTTAAATCAATGCGTCAATTTTTTAATTTAAGTAGTTCCAACTAACCAAAGCAAAATGAGTTGATTTTTGTGAACTACTTGTCTTACCCAAATAAACACAAGTTGCAAAGATTGTCCATAAGTGTGAAATTAGCAGTTTGAAAGTCATTTACTAAAAACGTGGACGCCATGAACAGCATCTTAAGCTTATTCAATTTCAGTACAATCGTAGTTCTCCGTCTCAATCTGACGTAATAGGCTGTGCAATAAACATTGATAGGAGATTGGGCAGACAATAAGTCATTAAGTCGATGTCATTACTTAGGTTTCTGATTAGTTTCTAACTTAACTTGTCTACAAAACTCAGTTTGTGTTGTTAATTACACTATTGTCCGTCTACAAAACCAACTAGTAGACAAAGTTTTTATGTTTTTTGCAATATTTCTTGATAAGAATGCGATATGGGTCATAGAACAAATTTCATTTCGTATCTCTTTAATTATTTGTCAACTTTTTATTCCCTCCACTGAATAAATAAACTCTTTGAGAAACGATATAAAAAAGTAGTTTTACCATTCGGTTAAAGTACGGTAAATGCTTTTTAAAGGGATTCTACCTAAATTAGATTTGTTTCATTTCCCAGTAAAAGTTACAGACGAACGGACACAACTATCATAGAAAGCTACATAATAATGTTAATATTTATTTGTTTTATTTGCCATGAGCTATATGTCATTATGAATCACTTTCCAATTCGGTTATTTGGGCGAAGGATTCAGGAGGCAGAATACCGTAAAATTGTTCAATTCTTTCCAATTCCTTGTGTTTGTATCATGCAACGTCTTTTTTCGGATGAATTCTCAAGAAGAAATGTTTGTAGCAGAAATAAAAACAGTTTGAAATTGTCAGTTTCTCGGTAGACTGACACAGAATAAGTCCTGAATTGGATTGGCGATTGGTTTGAGACATATAAAACTGAAGAAGGGATAGAGACAGGTAGAAAGAGACAAAGCCCGAAATACCTGTGACAGTTTTGACTTGAGACTTATTTGCGAACGTCATTTTGTGAAAATGTTTACCTTGCCTACTTCACTTCTGGAGTTGGAAGGGAACAACTGCCATGACTAGGTTCATCCTTATCTTGGCACTGTCTTACTGGCTGATTGTTGAATATCGTTAAACTCAGATTTTCTCATTTCATAGACTAGCACTTAAAACAGTACTTATACGACAGGCCTATCTATCTTCTTATACTTTATAGCTGTTACTTTGCAAGCTGGGAGAAAGAATTGGCAAAAGTAGCCCTTTCCCGAAACATTTTTATTTATTTTTTGCTCAAAACTCTGAACATTTATTTTATCTTTACAGACATGATTATAATCTCGGAATAAAAGTTCCACTCCGCCCCAAGCTATATGAAAAAACCAACTAAGCTTAGCTTTCTCTTCGTCATCCCTCATTTCCATTCATGTAAATCATGCAATGTCTCTATATCTGAGTGCTTCCGTACCTTACACTGTTACAGGAACCGGTGGGGAGATGTGCAAAATTCTAGAAATATAAAATATACTTAAATATAATCCCATACCTGATGGAGTGAGGAATGGCGTTGGGCTGGAAGTGCGGCTGGAAGTGAAGTCCTCCTCATGATGTTACGTAGGGCTGTAGGACTCTGATAAACAATCCCCAGGTTGGATAACACCCCGTCGTCCAAGTCCACGTCGACGTCAACGTCAACTGAGTCAATGCTTGTTCCAATGGAAACGTCTCTATCCACATCAATCCTGGCTAAGTCGATGGTTCTGGACCTCTTGGAATCACCACTGTCACACCGTTGTCTAAAATCTACACTACCTCTTCTAAGACTGGTAGTGCCACGACAGGAATTGATGTATTCACAATCTTGTCCAAATGTGACACGACCACCTGAGGTAAAATGTTTTAAAACTAATTCCTCATCTGCCAGCAACGGCGTCTCAACTGGACTCCGACTGTCAATTTGACCCCAGGTGGTAATATTTCTGTTTTGACACCACTAACGGCCTATCTCTCACACTTTGGCCTTTTGATTTTAAAGGATATAAAAAATCTGGGTTTCGTCTTGTCTTTGGAGATGAGTATGATTCCGGCACAGATACTAGTTCAACTCTAATTTCGTCTTTATCTGATCCAACCGGGTTAAGTGAACCTATCCCAGTCTGAAGGATTTGTCCCAGCAGTACACCAATGATTCCCAACAGGTGGGTAAAAACTGGGAAACTTATCAGCCAAGAACCTAGGCGTCGAATGAGGAGAAAATAAATAAAAATACAAACACTCAAACGACAAGAGGACAGTAAAGTTTCCTCAATTTTGTCAATTGCGACAAATTGTCTCAAATTTTGACACTCTCTTCGCACCAGCTCTGCATCCAAATCTTTGTCCTTCTTCTGGAGTGCAGAATGGTTTCCTGAATCCGGAAGGATCGAGGTCAATTTGGAGTGATGGTAAAAATTCAGTGTCTTAATCACACCCCAGAGTACAACTGCGTGGAGGATATCACAAGGAAAACAGAGGTCAACTACAACTCCGGTCCAAAAAAGGGGAAAAAGAACCCGATCAGGAGAAGGGGTAAACTTTGTCCAATAGTATTTTGAGGAGGATGGGAAAGTCTCAAATTCCTTCCCTCCTTGGTGGGTGTGGTCTCTGAGGTTCTTATGGGTGGGGTCACTTCGTAAAGATTTGCCAGTGGAGGACTCAATACCAAGATAGAGCGAGAGACATGCTGGGCTGACTACCAGCGTGACCAACGTGCAAAGGGCGAATGAGACGGTTTTCTCAATTTCAGCCAAAAACTGAGCCAAGAGAAGAAGATAGAACACGACAAGCGGACCACCACCGTCACTCTTTTTCTCTTCATTCCCAGAATATGTGCAGAGTAGAACTAGAAGTAGGAGCACAATTGGGAGGAATACTGCAAAGAACAGGACAAAGAACACGACTCGTCCCCATGACCTGGACGGGTATGCCTGGTTTAGTGCCAGGTTGGACAGGTAGTCCAACTCGTAAAATAGCTCTCTCCAAATTAGTTCATTGTTGGTCATTTCAAAATTTGATTTTCTTGCCTTTATCCTGGAAAGGGTATAAAGATTTATGGAAATTTTCACACCACTTCGGCACAGATTGATTGCTACATCGTAAATGTTTTGGAAATATACCGATGCGTTCCTGGATGTATGTAAATATACATGACATTACTGCCTGGATTCATTACCAGGGTAGGACTGAAGTTGACTCTGACACGGATATCACTTTCTCTCCTAGTCTTTCTCTTATTTGTCCTTTACTACTCGTTTACTTTGTAGTTTTCCTGATGGATGTGTGAATGACAAATTGTCATCGCCAGGACTTGATTATTTTGTCTCACGTCCAATTGCACGAGTGAGAACTTTGGAAAGGAGTAGAGCTGCACTAAATAAATTAACAGAGTTCCCGTCCGGTTTCTTCTTATTCTCTTCTGGGTTTGGCCACTCTGCTTAATTAACCAAAAGAAAAACCTGTGTTGAGTGAGTGATGTTGAGATGAGGACGAAATTTCTGCACAAATTATATAGACCAACTTTCACTAACTAGGAAATTGGCAAGGACAGGAAGCTTCGGAAACAGATTAACTTTGACTACGTCACATTCCTTTTGGCAGACTGATAAAGGAAATAGTTTGCAATTGTGATGTCCGTGCATGCATCACACTGATTGGATCAGTTTAACGGTTGGGAGTTCGGAGCAAGTAGTTAAATAGTTAAATAGATAGCTTTCCCAAATCAACTCACAGAGTTTGATGGAAGGGTTCGGAATATTAGTCATGCTAAATTAAATCTGGCGTTGAGTTGACTCCATGGTTTGGGAAATTCACATAAAATTTGAATAGAAAGTGGAAGGCCATGTTTTAAGCCTTGTAGTTTGTTCATTAGCAGATAAGCTTGAATTTTCCGAATTTATGCAGGTCTTACGGCTTTGGCAATAATTTTAGGGTTTGACTTCACTTTTTATGGCTGGTGAGGTAAGTTCTGTAAAAAAAAACTGGTAAGTATTAAATATCCCCGTTTGTTAAAAAGAACAATAAGCTAAATACTAAATGTGTAATGTGTTGTTGAAACATTTGGGAACTTTTGCTTAGTGTTTTGCAGATATTTGTGTGAGGATTCATTTTTTAATTTGTACTCCGCTCTGGTACATACACAAACTAAGAAGTGGAGCCTCTTCTAATCCAATTACTGACTTACTCAAAAACACTCGTTAATTATAAACATAAACATGGACTTTTACTGAGAGATGTGTCATATTATCTTTGACTTATATTATCTTTATAGCTGAAGACTCGAGTTGCCAATCAGGTGCACAACCATTACTTGCGCAACAATGACAATTAGCATTATCCTGTTTTTTTAAACAAAAGCTTCTTTCTGCGACAAATTTTGAGGCACTGTTTCTCTTACCGAAGTTATCTGTAACACTCACCATTAAAAAAAATCCTTATTTATTTCTTTTCCAGTGAAGGATTTAATGGCAGGCTAATAAATTGCTAATAAATGGCATTTTTTAATCTGCCTATTTTGTTTTAAGCCAAGTACTCGTGCATTCAAATTCTCCAAGTGGTAGATTTTTTTAAAGATCGGCTTGTCTATTGTATTTTTCCATCATTGTTCGAAGTATGGACAAGATTAAAGTAAATAATTCTTCAACATGAACGAAATCGGTAAATTAATGGTATTATGTTGTTGAAAATAATGCCGTATCATGCTTTTAAATGCGAGGCTAATGCCAATATTTATCTTCTATTCCCAATTAGCGTTCTTCACAACCAAGTATCACGGCATTGTATCTTGTTAACAAACCATGGATTTTCCATACATACAGCATATTGACTCCAAAACTTATCTTCTTGGCCAATTTCTCCTTTCTAATTTGTTTGTTAAAATCTTATTTCGTACAACAATTGTTTATCTAACTCCGCTACTATTTAGCGATTTCAGTCGGAATTCTGGTTGAAGTTATTTATTTTATTTTCTACACAATACAAAATTTTCATAAACTTCCTTTATCTGAAACCATCCAGATGGGGTTTAGCCACCAAATTACTTTTATCATAGATATCATCCGGATCTATCTGGAAGACAAGTGTTATTCACTTTCTTCACCACATTAACTTCTCTGCCAAAACCGAAACATTGCGAGAATTCATTTCATTTCCCGAAAACTAAAAGAAAAGAGAAAATTTCACTTCTTTCCCATCCCTGACTTGGCAGTGGAGTGAACAAGGCTTCATAATTCCTGGCAACTGTCAACAGTTGATGTGATTGCATTTGGTTTTCGTGAATTTTAGTGTAGTGTGGATTTTACTTTCATCACCAGCAACAAAAGGTCGTCCTTCTAGCAACGTCTGACTAAATGTGTGACGCAGCAACGTCTTAATATGCGTCACACCATTCCCTGATAGTGGTGTCACACCACTGGTGTGACGGAAGTTGGGCTAAAGAATTGAAAATGATTGTATATTCTAATGCGGTTCCGATATCAAGTGACTCCGACCACTCGTCACCCTGCCCTATTTCGCATAGTGGCAGGACGAGATTTGCATTTTTGTGTGTCGACACTGCAGCATCCTTTTAAAGGTTGAATATCTGCATCCATCCCTTTTTCTCTTCACATGTCCTACTTTCTCTGTAGTCGAAACCTTATCCACATTGAATTTTGATTCGTCTGCATAGTTAATCGTTCACATGTAGTCAGTCAGCCAGTCAGTCATGCTAAAAGGCCATGAGGACTGGTGGACCAAAACTTTTATTCAATCCGTCATTTTTACATCAAATACACAAATGTGTATCAAAAATAAATCGTGTCCTTCATGGATGGGTTTACATTTCCAAAGAACTTGGAGAAAGTAGCAAGTTACTCGGCAAAGTCAGGATTTCCAAGTTTTAAAAAGGATTGATATTTGAGAATACTAAGTACAATTTGTGTGACAATATTGTATGCCTGAGAGACTTGAGGGGGGTGAAAAAATCATATTTTGGAATAATTTGGAGTAATGAATAAAAAAATACTTGCATAATAATTCAAATTTGTGGAATTTATTCAACTCAGCAGATTTATTTTGTCGATTTCTTCTTCTCCGAGGAAATAAGATATATTCAAATTCTACTTTTGCACAATCAAACATAAATTGCAAATCCAATTCGACATCAAATGTGACAACCCAGGACGTCAGGATTCTACTTGCAAATTCACAATTTTTCTACTCTATTCAACTAATCCTCCGGGAGGAAATAGGAAATGCAAACAAAATGAAATGTGATTCAGCTCAAGTTTCGGATTTGTTTCGCCCCACAATCGGATATATTTTGTTCTGCTATTATTTCATCTTGTGAGTCCTACGGAAAGGAAATACTATAGCGAAAAGGATTTGTATCATGAAATGTTACAGCTAATGCAAATCATACAGACAGATGTTAGCGGTCTCATGAATCCACGTCACTTCTTATCATTGCCGCAAGGTAACTAAAAATATTAAAGCTGAAACCTCAGGGCCTTGAAAATGTAAATATTGTACTCAAAAGTTCTGGGAAGGCTGCAAAAACTGCATGCGCGTTAGTTGGGAAAGAAAGTTA
>JAAXNX010001607.1:0-17011 GCA_036491905.1 Folsomia manolachei | reverse complement strand
ACACACAAAATGAAAACGATATCTGGACAAATGGAACCAAAACCAAAGAAAAGCCCATTATACAAAGAAGAACAGTAATCACAACGGAAATATAAAAAAACAAGAAAAATATCAAACAATTATACTACGATACGAAATTATATGGCGAAGCTTGTTAAAGTTTGTAAGAGGATGGCGGAAAAAGAACGTAAAAAGACTTATATAATATGGAATTGTTCACTTATACATTAGTTTATATTTTTAGTGTTAGTAAGTCACAATCTTAAGTATTGTGCTGTGCTCTGTCCATTCTGAAAGAATCGAAAATTATTGAAACAGAATTTTGTGTATAATAAGTATAGTGCCATGCCATTCCGATCCAACACTTCCGTATAACAATAAAAACATTTCGTCTAGATGGTTAGAAAATAGATACTGCTAAAAATATAGAAATATACTATTCAGCAGTGAGTTTCAGGAAAATAGTAAAATATAATGGCCTTTCCTACAGTGCCATTAAAATATATCGAAAAACTTAGGTTAACTAATTTTAATACCTCAGAAACTTTTTTTTATTGCCGCATACAGCGATACCCTAACGAATTAATCATTCATTCTTAATACATACATACATTTCAACCAAACAAGCTTCCCACAACGACAATACCCGAAATTGACATGCGAAGTCAACGTAAACTTATTTTGGAATGTCTGCACTAGAATTAAGAATCAGGAGTAAACTGAATAGGATGAATTCGAATTGACTATATTTTTTCGTTTGTACTAAAATAAGTATTTTATGTTCATGTTACCCAATTCTACATGGTCTGGCGATTTATGTATGTGTTTTATTTTGTGAATTATATCGTATGATGTGTGGAGAACTATCTACGTCAATGTATCAGAACTACTGGTGTTTTATGGAATTGGTAATTTCGCTAACTAGTGAGACCAATAATTACATTACGAGTGTCCTTGCATTAATAAACTAAATTAATCGTGGCCTTGTGCTTGTTCTGGTTGGGGAAAGTACTGGATGAGACAACTTAACATCTAACCACGCTCCATGCAACGTAATTGCTGCAACAGAATGGAAGAACTTGATTGATGCAAATGTAATGTGATAGATTTAAAATTTAGAACAACAAGGAGGACAAAATGTTTACTATGTCTCTAGAAATTGTAAGGTAGCTTGAATCCATTCCGTCCATCAAAAATTGTTTTTAATGTTTGTTGTA
Source organism: Folsomia manolachei (assembly GCA_036491905.1). NCBI lineage: Eukaryota > Metazoa > Arthropoda > Collembola > Entomobryomorpha > Isotomidae > Folsomia > Folsomia manolachei. Next base: position 15,794 of record JAAXNX010001607.1, on the reverse strand, counting down.
AAATAAAAATTGTTATAACCGAAACATTTTGTGTCATTTTATCGAAGTTTAGTATCAGACACTTGACTGCATTACAGCATCGGTTGCAGCACAGTGCAGTTGCAAGAGAAAGCATGCATACTCTCATTTTCCATTCCACTTTCCACAACCCGTCCTGTGCTACCTAAAGTAATGTGAAATGAACATCATGTCTCGTTTTCGTGCATGTCTGCAATTCTGGAGTGAACTGCCATTTGAAATGGAAACTTCAACAGACTTTCTCCAAGCGTGGTATTTGGGATGGAGTAGGAAATGGATACAAGAAACAAATTCCAGACTCTGGATTCAGGCTCAGTTTCAAGTTGTGGGGAAAGCAGCGATGCAATCATAATCATATCGAAAGTCATGGCAGACTTCCCCGAGAGCGTCTAGAGTTTCTTGCACAGTAAATCACCTTCAAGAAGATATAACAAAGTAGTGTTAACCAGGTTCGTACACCTACCACAATGAACTTGGAATATTAAATTTTTGGCCTTACCTTATCGACCTCAATCGATAACAACAAACTTGTACCTTGTGAAACTGAAATGGATGGAACTTGTAAAGATTGACGGACAGAACATTCGCATAAAGTAGCTACACAAAACGTAGTAAGTGGCTTTCCTATGTCTCCTTCTCAGCCATACGATACGAGTAACAGGAAGTGGAAAGGGTGTAAAATCCAAAGGAGAAAGGTGGGACAACCTTCGCGAATTACGTCACACAACACAGCTAAAATCCAACCAGTCTACTACTTATGCTTTAGGATTTCAATATCAATGCATTTGCCTTACCCAAGAGAGAACAAGTTTCACGTACGACCCCACAAACTAGAATATCCGGTATACTGTTCTCGGGGTAGAAAGAACAAGGCTAGTCTCAATGCATGAAGGAAGGTATTGTGAGAGTTGGGCTAGTCGATGTGTTTGGATGCGTGTTTCTAGTGATGCGCTACCCGAATTCGGGGTTCAAAGCCCTTTTCCTTGTAGCAGGTTGCTTTCCCCGACTAACCCCAGACTTTCTCCCATCCACTCCGTCGGGAGCTGGAAGAAGGAAGACGATGCTGTTCAAATCAGACTTCGTCTCGGGAGGTTGGATCGGATACTGCTCGCCCGGGTTTCTTACCTTCACCTGACAACGTGTTGCATAGATTTCAATTAATTCTACCTGAGTAAAAACCTAGATTTAGCTTCATTCCCATTGTATTTTTGGAACAGTGTCGTGCAGATTGTAAAAAAGTGATTGTGAGAGTTTCAAACACATTTTAGTCACCAAGAGGTGTAATTCAGGACACAGAACTTCATAAGAAGGCATAAAACTATCAACGGAGTAATCACCATCAGGTAAGAAGTGGTTCGGATTTTATTTCTGGTATAATTTAAGTATTTCTCTAAAAATTAAAAAAGCTTCAATCCAGTTTGTTTATCATACTAATATATCATACTAATATATCAGTATAGATTTCAATGTTAGAAATATACGAAATATACATTTTTTAACACTTGATGAGAAATTTTCATAGCGAAACTTGTTCGTTCAATACCCATCGCACTTCGATTTAATAATTTCTTGAAAGGTGCACGTCTACAATGACATATAATTTAGACTTGAGTCTTGCTTGATGACAATGACAAATCAAAAGCAATAGCGTCTGTTGGCAGCAATCTATACACTGAGTAAAATATTGGCAGCCCATACAGTGTATGGTATACACTAATACCGATATGCGTTCAAACATAGGAAGCTCGTTCTTGACCCGTGAATAATTGATTTTCCTTAATAATGTGTAGCCTTCCACTTGAAGTTCGTTCACATTCACCTTCTACAGACTTTGTATCAAGCGATACAATGCTACGAATGGGCGTGCATGGTCTACGAATGGGAGTATACCAGAAAAACAATTGCTCATTAGACATGCAAATTCACATCCACGCCATAAATCCGAGAATCAAAGCATAAAAACTGACATAAATCCTGCAAACTCATTCAACTGCAATTTATACTTGTTCTAGATTACACGTAATAGTAGCATGAATGTATAATTCATGCGAAAATGGTCTAAACAGTTTCATTAGTTAATTGCACAAGCAGCATACAATTTGATCACAAGTCCTTTGACACAACATTCTGAAAACACGAAATCTTTTGGAATGAAATAAAAACGAGATAAGGTTAAGTTGAAAGTTGATTGATAGATTTTCTCCGTTCGCAACAAGATTTACGGATGATGCCGATTTCCTGACAATGCCGCATCAAACAATAAGATTTATCCTGTTCATGTTTCATGAGGGTTCATTTTGTTACTCGGAATTTTTTCGGTTCGGTTGGTTACAAATCTAATCCAAAATTCTCTGTATTATTCTTGTTCACACATTCATTTATTCCGGACTATCCTTTGCGTCACATGCTCCCAAATCTTGACCAGTTTTCTTACCCCTTTCTGATAAACAAACATTAATGATTGCTTTCGAGTTAAGATAAGCTCCATAATATGACTTTGGTACTTTTCTTCAACACATCGCCCTCTTGGTGTTTTTATATCTTCTGATAACACTTATCTTTGTTTATATTTTGAAACTGGTCAATATAGCTTTTCAATTCTTTCTGACAAAACACTGAAGCCAAAAATGAAATAAAAGTAGCGAATGTCTGAAAATTTGTCCACAAAGATAATGTTGACAGTATTGTTTAAAATGCACATTACAGGTAATAAACTAGTATTCTGGCAAACTTTCAATTCTTTCAAAAGCAGTCACCACACTAAGAAAACATTGTGTAGTTTCGAAAATGTCCCTGAGATTTATTGTGGGAGGGGGATGTTAGAGGGAAAGCCTTAGTAGAGTTCGATATTAGCTTTCTTCAAAGGGGAGGAACATTTGGTCAGGCAATAAATAACACGAGATTGTTGCGTGCTTTAGGGAAGGACAATGATAGAGACATTCTCGTTATCCCTTACCCTCGCGTCGAAAAATCACAGCTTGAGAATAGCTTTTTTATGCAAAATGTCTTCCCATCACATACCATTAAATTTCAGCGTTGTACAGTGGTAAGTAGTTCAATACTACTATTTGTTTTCTTTATAATTCGGAGCAAATAAACCATACAAATTCTGTAAATGCATCATTCTTCAACGTATACAAATTCTCAAATAACATTGCTTAATTACTTTGTACTTTGCAGCCATTAAACATCACTCAACCTAGCTGTTTGAGAGCATTAGCATCCCTTCCGTGTCGCCTACAATTAAAGTTTACTAATCCGGAGAAATTGGAGCTAGAATTAATTAGTTTCCAAGCTGTGGAATCAGCTCATCGTGTAAATGGGATTAGAAACGGAGGAGGTGGATGTGGATCAGCAGCCGAGATCTGCCACTTTGAGATCTGCAACCCTTCCTCACACGCCGGGCAGACTTTCACTTAAACTTCCGTTGAAGGACAGGGAGTCCAGAGCTCTTTACAACTCCATTGGGACGCCAACTTCGCCCACCTCCACCGCCACAAATACTACCATCGCCAGCCTCATCCCAGACTCCTCCATGTCCACACCTTTCACTCACAAAAATCCCAGCCATGCTATCGATGCTTTTAGCGCCCTCAATCAGATGAGAGCCAACAATGAGGTGAGCAAGAAAGTTGTGGTATTTAGCAGGAAAAGAAAATTAGCTCATGCAAAACTTTGTTCGTGTCAGATGAGAAAATAGCTGTTTAGCACGAGTAGACTGCAGATTTCATTTTTCAGTTGTAACTAATTAAAATTGTATTAAGAACTTTCTCATTCGGAGTGTCTCATTTACTGGGCAAAAAACTAATAATATCGAAAATTCTTTCTGAAAGTAAACGTATCCTAAGAAAAAGCATGTTTAGTGTCACCTTGACCGACATTTCTTGTCGGCTATGCTTTCCCTTTGGCTATAGTTGAAAGTAATAAACAAATTTTGTCACAGTGGGGAGAAAGTAAGCGGAAATAGAATGGGTTGAGACAAGGCTGCATAGCATCCAACTTTATGACTGGAGGAAATGAGTCTGGTGATTTTCATTCTATTGTGTTTTTGTGAATTTAGCTCTGTGATGTCACCATTGTCGTATCAGTGGGTGTGTCGAGTGTCTCCATTCCTGCACATAAAGCGGTCTTGGCTGCATCTTCCCCATATTTCCACGCCATGTTTAACGGTAAGCAAAATCTCATCATACTTATCTGATTTGTACCTACTAAGTTTTCGGAAATGTACGTCGTAACTAGTTTTTTTATACCCTCAAAGAAAATTTACTAAGAAAGAAAGAACCAAGTTTTTGACATGATGGGCCAAAATGTCTGCAGTTGACTGAATGAGTGTAAGACGAAATCATTTTTTTGAGAAGTTTTCCTTTCAAGTTTTTTATCTAGCTTTTGAACCATGCTTTTCCAAAGTTTGCTTCCACATCATTGGTATTCCACGGCGGACTCGACTTGTCTCCGAAATCCTGATACAATTTCATGAAACTCCACACGTTCTGAAACATCTAAGCTGTATATGTATTTTTATGTACTGCTCATCCTCAACTTGAGTCTGGATGAAATTAGGGCCATATATGTGTTGTGGCGTTGGCATTAAATAAGTAACTTCATATATTCTATCATCGGATAATATGCCCTCTTGTTTTACAGATGATATGGCAGAGAAGAATCAGACGACGATACCCATTCATGAAATCGATCCAGATGCAACACAACAGCTTGTTGAGTATAGTTATATTGGAAGTATTGTCATTACAGAGGAAAATGTTCAAGTGAGTTTGTCTTTATTCATTTTTGGATCCTGCGAGGCTGTCGAGTAGTAAATTGAATGAATATGTAATATGTAATATCGCAAGTGACATGCAGGACTTTCACCCAATCCTTACACTTGTTACTTTCTTTCAGGCCCTACTTCCAGCATCTAGCCTTCTTCAAATGTCCATGGTTCGGGAAGCATGTTGTAAATTTCTCCAAAGACAACTTCATCCTTCCAACTGCCTCGGAATCAGAAATTTCGCAGATGCCCATGCATGCAAGGAACTTCAAACTCGGTCACATCGTTTCGTCCTGCAAAACTTTCCGGACGTGATAGCCACTGAAGAATTTGTTCTCCTGCCACTAGAAGAAGTAAACAAATATTTGGCAAATCTCTTTTCTTTCTCGGGTTTCACTCGACTTGAATGACGGATAGATTATGTAACTCTAAAACCGAAAACTGGTTTTACGTTTGGTCCGATCATAAAATGTTCCATCATAGAACGCCACTGTCTCATAAATTGAGGTTGAAACAGACACAATTCATCCCATAACAGTAAATCCTGATCCCAACTCTCCCATCACGTCTTACTTTGGATCATGTAATAAAGTGGCAAACGGAGTTCATTTCATTTGAAAGTTATGTTGTGATCTTAAGCCGACCTGAGCCGTAGTAATGGGATGGCACGCATTTGACAATTTACTTTCCTGAAAGATATTACGACTGACGTGAGAAGAAACTGGAAGACAGTAGACCATGCTAGAAAAACAAGCTCACTCGGCATCAAAAATATACTACACCTCTGGACTAGCCAACTAAAAAGATCTATTCCGTGTTCTCTCCGTCTTTCCTTCCGTGTTTTCTCTTTTCTTGCGTACACATATTTTTACTTAGTTTTTCTCCACAGGACAACCTTAACCGCCCATACTTTCTCCATCAACTACCAACTTCCAAGTAAAGCTATAGATGTGATAAAGTACCACAAGTCAACCTAGCCAAGCACTGCTACTAAAATTACATTACGTCATAACTCAAACCATGTCTGGCTGACTCTCGGTTTTGTTCCTTTTGTGGAAAGGAACATGCTCTGGGGCTGACGCAACGTTAGATATATTTGTACAAATTGTTGCAACCATAAATGAGATGAGTGCAGCATTTTGTGGTCAAGTTTTTCGCCGAAGCCAATTCATCACTATTCTATTCTTAGAAAATATTATAGATAGGTTAGACTTGAATTCATTGCGTTGAATTTTCGTAAGCCAAAATATAACCATGTTTTCTGCCATTTTCGTTGTACTCTGGGAACAAACGCGGGTTAATATTGAAAATCTATGAGTTTCAGATGTTTCTATTATCATGGCGTAAAAACCACTCTTGAACTTGACATGAAATCATTCGGTATATCTTGACACTTTGCCAATGCATTTTAACAACTCTTGAAATCAAAGTTCAAGACCTGCACTTGTGACATCCGCAGTCGGCAAATTGCTTTTTATTATGAAGTTGAGTCGGTCCGATTGACACTGAAAGTATATAATGCCACATAAATCATCGACTAAACACATTTTGTTCTATTATAGGTGGAAGAGCTGTTGGGTTCAGGACAATTGAATGTTCCCAGTGAAGAAACCACATATGAGGCAGCAATGGCGTGGGTGAAACACGATATCGAAAATCGTAGGAAGTTTTTATCTCGAGTGAGTACACCACATGCTTGAACTTATTACATTGAAATGTACGCATGTCGGATCGACTACTCATGCTGTTGTATTTTCATTTTTTCCCCACGTTCCAAGAGAATCTGAATTCTGATTTCTAAAATCAATGCCACCTTTTGCACACCCTCTCCTATAAATAACTCCATCCTTGTTCCCGTTCTTTGATTCTATGAAGTATATTGACGGCTTGGGTTCTTATGATAAATGATAATGACACAGCGTGCAATTTATTTCCAATGACAGCTATTATCGAAGGTCCGGATTCCGCTTTTGGGGCGTAAGTTTTTGATGAGTTCAGTGGATTCGGAGGAATTGATAAAGGAAGACCCTGGCTGCAAGGAATTATTATTGGAAGCAATGCGATACCATTTACTTCCCGAGCAACGAGCAAGTCTTTCTTCTGACAGGACTCAAGAAAGAAAGCCCGATGGAATACGACCATATATTTTTGCCATTGGTACATAATGTAAATTATGCATGATGCGTAGCACTGAACTACATATATTCCCAATTTACTATCTCCTTCAATTTTGTTTGATATTTAAGGGGGTGGAAGTCTTTTTGCTATTCACAGTGAAAGTGAATGTTACAATCCAAGGTATGTACGGCTTAGAAAAATGCTCTGGATTTTCATTTTGTTGCGATTGAGTAACTCTGTGCTTTCTCCACTTGAATTCAACAGAACGGATCGATGGACTTCTGTTAGTCCTCTGGTCACCAGAAGGTAGGTGCATGCTTCGCAGTCCTTCCGCCAAATTACATTCATCCTGAATTCAGAAGAGTTTTTACTTTGTTCATGCTATTTTAGATCAAGATGCGGAGTGGCTGGAGAAGGGAAATACATTTTTGCAGTCGGAGGGTAATTTCAGTTTGGTTCATTGAGTGTAGAATTTTCAAAGTAAAAGTAGAAAAGAGAGAAGTGATGTTGGAAAATGAATGTTATTTTGGTTCTATTAGATACGATGGAACTTCAGACCTTTCTAGTGGTGAGTGAAAATATATCTTTCAACTGGAGCTTTCTTATGTGCCTCCATGTCTCTTAACAAACTTTTATTTATCACAGGTGAATGCTGGAATAGCCGGACGAACAAATGGTAAGGATGAGACAGACCGAGTTCAGGAAAAGAAAGCCAAAGAGAAAGGAGTGAACATATAAATCTTTCTTTCGCTTAGTTTGGTTTGTTGAAGTGGAAAACTGAACCGAACCGGGTAATTTCGTTCCGGTGTAATCTATGTATATGTCTATTAGGTCTCCGATTGCCGCAATGGGGACGAGACGATCCTGTTTAGGTGAATCACATTATCATTGTCTGCCCTTAGCATGCTCTACTATAAGGATATGGCATACAAACAACATTTTCATTTTTATGACCCTCTCGGGAAATATGTAACTTTCTCTTTTATTTAATCAATTTCTTAGGAATGTGTACCTTGAACGGGATTATATACGTGGCTGGTAAGAACTATTACGCTTCATCATCTATTGTAAGTACGCAACATAATATATTCTTGTCGTTTCTAGCGGGATATGATGGGGTCTCTGTTCTTCAGAGCTGTGAAAGATATGATCCTCTCACAGGTAATTAAAGCTGGAAGACAAAGGCCAAAGTTTTTCAATGACATGAAATTTTTTCGCTTGTATAACTTGGACAAGTTATTATAATTTTGTCATTTTGATTCGCAGGAATTTGGAGCTGCTGCCCTGCACTAGGTTCAAAGAAGACGATATTGTAAACTAGCGTCGATGGATAACTCAATTTGGGCAGTGGGAGGAATTGATGCAAGTGCAACACTGGGAAATGTGGAAAGACTCGACCCACGAGAAGGTATACTTTACTGGGTTAACTTTCTCCGGAGCATAAAATTAATGATCACTGCTTTACCTTGTTTTTTTTTACTTGGTATCATTTTATTTCATTTTACATGGTGTCATTAAAAAATGTTTTTTTTATTTTTCAGGGAAGTGGCAGTCAGTCCCCGCCCTGTCACAACGTCGCTCTTCAACGGGATTGACAGGTAACTTTTTTAACAATTGATATTTTGTTATCCGATGTGTAAATGACAAAAAAACCTAGGTCTGGATGGGAATCTATATTGCGTGGGAGGAAGTGATGGAAGCTCTGTTTTGGCATCCTGTGAGAAATTTGACCCACGGAAGCTAAGATGGGAAACGGTGGCGAATATGCATTCGAGACGGTATTAAATATAACTCATTGTCTGTTTCACTCGTTCTTATTTTTTGTATAAGCCAGTTTTAATAAGTCAAGAAAGGATTATTCTATTATTGCAAAAAACAAGAATTTTACCAATAGTGAGCAATGGTAGTTGTCACTACATGCATGAGGATCTGCTCAGTTTTAGTTGAAATGAATGTTTAATATCTTATCAGCACCGTTCTACTTTTTGACTTTTTCTTTCCTTCTTTTTGCGGCTAGGTCAACCCACGAGTTGGTGGGTGTGGATGGGAATTTATACGCCATTGGAGGTAATGATACAGAAAAATCAATGACCTATTTATCTTTATGTCAGTCGTCTGACCTAACTCGATCTGTTCCAGGGAACGACGGTTCATCATCCCTCTCCACTGTGGAAAGGTAATATTATTATTGCATCAAGATTTGCTTGACATTTACTTTTCTTTCCTTTTTCTTTAACATTTTACTATCCTCTGGATAATGTGTTACACTTTTGTATATTCGATAAAATTCATTTTGCTCTGCATGAAGTCTTTCCTTTCTTTCTTGGCTTTTGTTTGACAAGGCTGCATGTATTATTACGAGTCCTAGTCATGGTCTAGTGACTGAATAGTTTATCTTGCTGACGTGGATGTTTATCCAAATTCTATGCAAATAAAAATGTGTAAAAATAAGTCCCGGATCAATCTACATGAATTCGATTGAATTTGAATTGCAGGTACGACTATCGACTGAATAAATGGAGTTTGGTGAGCCCAATGCTGACACGAAGGAGTAGTTTGGGTTGTGCCGTTTTGGATTGCATGCCCATGGACCGACTGGCCAGACCCTGCTGACCTTTAACAATGATTAATTCTGTCTGTTGTACTCCAAAAAGGCAAGGCATGTAGGTTTTTGGGGTCAGTCTGATCAATATATCATTCCATTCCCATTCAACGAGGAATCAAATCATTATCATTTGATTCAAATGCAAGTTTAATGATGCCATGCAATTATATACCTGTCTGCAAGGCATGCAAATTCCAAGTCAGTAATTATAATGCTATTACTGAGATTGACTGGTGTAAAAGAAAGTGAGCTGAAGGTGAGGACTGATGAAAGGAAACAGAATTACGCAAACAGAATTAATTTTTCAAAACTCGATTTGCAAATTCCTTAATGTAAAAAAGCATCCATCTCCTATTTTTAAACGTAGTTTCTGCATGGTTCATGAAAAAAGAAATAGGGAAACCAACTCGATTCTGTAGGTAAAAGAGGATAGAAATAAAAACGTAGGTGATTTTAACACGAAATGTGGTAGTGACAGACAGTGATAGACAACCTAATAATGAAAAAAAAAACTTATTCAGTTATAAATAGAATAGTTTTAGAAATAAGGTTAAGTTGAATTGCTTCTTCGTTGGGTTTGCTAAGTCATTTACAAAAAGTACAAAGGTTAGTTATTTAGCAAGGTTTTGAGTCAAGTATCAAGTGCGGCATTGAGTAACATAACATAATACAAATCTATCTTTGAGCCACATCCATTAGTGGCCATATTACTTAATACTCCGTATTACGTGACATGAAACAGCTCTGAGCAATTCCACTCGTTATGATTAAGACCAAACTAAACATTCAAAAATTCAACCAGAAAACTGCCAGTTGCAATTTAATTACGACGTCATACTCCACAATTAGTAATTGTCCTTTGTAATTTTAGTTCATTCAAAAATTTAAATGTTTACAAAATTGATAACGTCGCTACAAATGTCACTGCCTAAAATTAATATATGATACATCTGAAATAAATGAGCGATTACCTTGTTCAATTATAGAAACTCTCGACATTTATTTGACTCATTGGAGCAGTATTAATTATTGGGTAAAGTTTAACAAGGCAAAAACACTACTGGTTTAGAAAATTGAATTACTACTATTTAGAAAACATTTTATTCAATGACTTGATGTAAGATGGGTCCGTCATCCTCAGCAATGGTGACTTTCTTGTCCAATCAGAATTTCTTTCTTTTGTCCAGCTTCTCTCTGAAAAATATAAATTCAGTAAAAACTGTTGGGGTCGGTGCAACGGGATTATTTTATTTTCTTACAATGGTTCGTCAAATTGATGGTCATTGATATTCAGCATGAGACTGTTTCCACTAAGGTAAAGTTTGTTGGGAGACTGGGACACCGTTCGAGCAATTGCCTGTGATGCACGGATCTTCCTCAGCTTCAAGTAACCTGGATTTTGACCAATAGCCTCCCCCAAGTAAACAACCCATTAAGGAAAATATCGGAAATAGTTTTGCCCAATGTAATATGTGAATAAATTTATGAATCGCAGCTAGTGGTAGTGTCAGATTACTAAAGTACGCCATCATCGTTCAGGTATCCCATAGGATATTTAGCATAACGAATTATCACTTTCTTCATGGTTCTGAGAAGGAAGTGCTATTAAAAAATCGGCATGCAAAAAATGTTGGGGCTCAATAACTTAAATTATTGATATGTTCCGCAGACTTTACAACGAGGGGAGTTGTTCTAAGTCGTCCACGTCAAGATTTCTACGGGGGATACCTGAACAATCAGCTTCATAATCTCATCACTCACTACATCCACCATTTTAAAAACCATTATTGTTCAGTAAACTGAACTGCGCGAAACAATTGCATCACGATTATTCTTATATAAATTAAATGTGTTGTATGAAAAAGGATATCAATTTTGCAGCTTCAGCTTCTCCTTCAGCATGGACAATTTTCTGTTGTTTTTCCTGAATGGCTCGATCCACCACGAATGCAGCACCTGTAAAAGATAACATAATGTTTTACATTACGAAGTACTTGAAATTGAAATCATACAAATTAGTATTATTAGGCGGAAAAACTTACGCTGGGCTTCCTGCTGTGCAACTTGTTTGGCTGAAATTTTAAATAATATTTGGTTATAATATCGTGTCATACTGGAAATTATTACTACTAACCCTCAACAGCAGCCGTGTATTCCTTTCCAAAACTCAGTTCTGTGATGGACACGTCATCCAGAATAATGTTAAAGTCCTTTGCACGTTCTGTAAGTTCCCGTCTAATCAGGAGGGAAACCTAGTGGAAAAAGCAATATAAAAATTACAACCACAACGTCAAACTAAACTGAAACCATCAAAAGTGACATGAATATACCTGCTGACGTTGGGTAATTAATTGCGATGCATTGAATTTGGCAACCACACTTTTAAGCACTTCATTACAAATTGATGGCAAAACTTTTTCGTCATAATCCAATCCCAACTGTTTGTACACTGTTGGCAAAGCAAATGCATCAGGTCTGGAGAGTACACGAAGGGAAATGTTGACCATTTGTAGATCCTTGCTTCCAGTGGGAGAAGAGATTTTCCTAGGTCTGGATCGAATGTCATAAATGATTGGGTACTGGAACCAGGGAACCCGGAAATGGAGACCTTCCGTAAAAATGTCCGTTCCCACACCTCCAATTCGATTGAACATGATTGCACGTTGACCACCCTCAACTACATTTTGATTACAAAATAAACAATGAATAAAGATAATTCTTTAGGAATGTTGCCCTTCATTTCATTTAGAAAACTTACCAGTGAACATTGATTGACTGATCCCATAAACTCCAGCCCCCGCAACGGCCAATAGTTTAAGACCCAGTCCCAGCCCCCTAGGGTTCTTCCCCAATCGACCGGCCAAATCGTTTAACTTACTTTGCGCCATGATCAAGTTTTATTTTAAATCAGGAATCTAAAATAACAATAATAGCATCATGCTATTAGCATGCATTTAAAATTATTATAATAACCTCCTCAGCCTCTTAGACATATAACTGAGTAAGAGAGTGAGGTAGAGATTGAAATGAGCTTTTTTATATCACAATTTTGTGATAATTCAATAATTTGGAAATCTTAGTAATCTTACCTCTCCGACTTTTTGTTCCGCTTGATTTTGGTGATGCAACTTTTTGTTATGGCACGATTTTGTGAAGGCGGTGTTTGAATTTCCCGGGCTTGCTTGCCCACACCCTCTACATTTGCTGTTGTGCAAAACGAAGGTTTTCTTGGACTCCAAATAAAATCATCGAGTAGAAAAATAAATAAATTTAATTGTAATTAAATTCCCAGTTAATTTCCAATTAAAATAGTTTACAGGCTATCGAAGTTGGTGAAGGGGAAGGTCTCTCCCTGACCCAGCGCAACAAAGTCTACTGATATTGAGCTTAACCTTGCGTTTTGTTTACAAATTAGTTGGTTGACTGACATCCGGTGAAAGTTTGTTAAATTAGCAAGATTTGCATCAGTGCCGTCAATTTTGGAATATTAAAATGTCAGCCCCACGGACGAAGGAGGGTAAGAACAATTATTTTAATGGATTTGTGGAATTGAAGGACTGACCTTTTCCTTTGTTTATTTCAGAAATTGAAGCTCACGCTTTGGAGCTGCAACGGCAAAAAAAGTCAGAAAATGTTGTTGTTTCAGAAGAAGAGAAAGTGGGTCTTGGAAAGCTTGGAGGTTTCGATTCCGAGATATTTGGAGGAACTAATCGCTACGAGGGTTATTACGATTCCATTGCACCAAATGAAGAGGCAGATGTAAGTTTATTTGCGGTTTACACTTTGCTAGATTGTTAATTGGAGAATATACATTAATGTGAAACAATTTATGCAACTTATTTAGGACGACGATCCTGATTCTGCCCCAATTGCTTCGAGTGGAGGGGGCGGAAGATCTCGTACCAACTTTGGTGCCCCATTGTCCCTCATCAATGACATACCTCAGGTAAATATGGTCTATAAATTAATGGCTTCCGGTTTGTTTGTTGTAAACTTATTTAATATTCCTCTTCATTTTTTTATTTTGCTAGGCCGATCAAGACTACAATCCATTTGAACAACACAAACGTCCCACAATTATAGAACGACACAGCAACAGCAACAATTCTTACTTGGTGAACGCCAGCAAACAAAAACGGATGCTTTCACCGGAACGGATCGACTATTTTGCAGATGGTGTGTGTTTTGTTCTTTTTTATCGCTAAGTTTACGCTCATATTCATAGTATTCTTGAAGGTTGTGTCTGAGTTTTGTTACATATGAATGAATGTGTGAGTGAATGTGAGATAATCGTAATATGCTGATAACAGCCAGCCTAAAAAATGGTAGCTTATTTTTCTGGGTGAAATCATTTCACTGAAACGGTAACATGGTATACCGCCTTTTGGTAGAACTCTTGAATTCATTTTGTAATATGAAATACACCGTTTATATATTGCACGAGACTGAGAAACGGTATTGAATTAGGTGACAAATTTGACCTCCCATTGCACTGGAATGTAGTGAAATGGGAAAGGAAAGGCAAACTGTTCAAGTAAGTAGAAACCACGCATTCGTTCGGCATCCTTGCTTGTTTGTTAGGCTGTGTTAGGAGGACAACATTTTCTAAACAGAAATATGCCGTACCTTTTCAGATTGATAAAGTGGCGGATTTACAAGCATTAATGACGCTGATTGATTGATTAAAGGGTAAGTCTGTCGGGAAAGAATCACATGCTCTTTGAGCTCTACTCTACTGCCATCATTTCATTACACTGCTATTTTTTTGGACTACGCCGACATAGACGAAAGCGAGTGAAAGTTTTTGAGCGAATGTGTATTACACCATTTTGACTAAAGCAACCAAGAATGTTTTTAGGTTTTAACTATTGCTCCTCATTGCCCCCTTCCACCAAAAGTTGGCAAATTGGTGAGGATTGGCGAAGCTTGATGTCGAACTTCATGGACCATCCCATATATTTCAACGCATACATTTGCTGTTTAAAAATTTCTCTGTGTAATTCAGATAGATCTGTATTTAATTGCGAGCTCTTCTGAATTATAACATAATATAAATGAATATTAAACGTATGCGCTGAAAAGGTAGTTTGCGTAAGTCACTCTGCCACCTGTCGTTTTGAAAAGAAAGTATTAATATGAGCTGCTATATTCTTTATGCTTATGTTATTATTTGAAAATGCTAAACAAATATTTATTTTTCATGTGCAGGTGGAAAAACTCCTGATGTCGGTGGTGCCCGAGGCTTCAAAGATGTTATGTTGGAAAACGAACTCCGAGCTCAGGAACGAGATGTATGTCGTACTTTTAGTAATTTAATCAACGATAGTTTCTAATTTAATGATTTTGTTTCAGCTTCACAAGAAAGTGCAAGAAAAGGGAGGAAATCTTGTTCCAGTATCAAACGGCAGCAGTGCGTCCAAAGCAGCTGCGAAGAAACGAGGACGATGGGATCAAACAGGTTCCGACGAGAACACGGTTCCAACCAAAAAACCATCGTGGGAAGTTGAGGTAAGTATTTGCATCGAAATATCTTTAGATAGATTTAATCAATTCTTACATAATTGTTAACTTGGTTTATTTTACATTACATAGACGCCTGGCCACGTCGGATGGGCCGATACACCCGGAAGACCCAGTGGAGGCGAAACACCTGGAGCTGCTCCAGCACCGCATATGTGGGACCCAACACCAGCCCACAAAACTCCGGACCATGGTCACGCCACTCCAGGTCATGCATCTGTCCGACGAAATAGGTGGGATGAAACTCCAAAAACAGAAAGAGAGATTGCGGGTGACATAAGTGGTTGGGCAGAAACACCTAAAGTTGACCGAAGTGGGGTGGATATGATTGAAAATACCCCCACTCCTTCCGCCAGTAAACGGAGAAGTCGATGGGATGAAACCCCTGCCGTAGCAATGACGCCTTCTACGCCAGCGACTCCCATGACCCCTCACACCCCAAGTATGATGATGACGCCCAGTGGAGCAACACCTATGGGTCCGAAAGCGATGGGAATGGCGACACCTTCACCAAGTACGATTTATTTTCTAGTAATTTCACTAAAAACAAAAAAAAAACTATATTATTTTATTTTTTGCGTTTGATATTCTCTTTTAGGTCAGTTGGCTCAAATGACACCCGAACAGCTTCAATCGTATCGTTGGGAAAAGGAAATTGATGAAAGAAATCGTCCTTTATCGGATGAGGAGTTGGATCAAATGTTCCCTCCAGGTTAGTTTTGATTGGTTTTGTATTATCTTTATTACATTCATTTTAAAATTGTT
>JAAXNX010001606.1:0-17013 GCA_036491905.1 Folsomia manolachei | reverse complement strand
TAGTAATATTAAAGCTCTTATCGTCCATCGTTCTCTCGTTCTCTCGCTAATAATTTTGCCAATTCTTTTAATTTCCCATCAATCATGTCATCAGTTACATATAAGGTTCTTATAGTCAAGTATTCTTCTTCACTCATTTCATAAAAACTAGAATCAAATGCGTCAATCACGAATCCCTCAGATTTTAGACATTTTGCCAAATGTGGAGGAATTGCTAATCGAAAAAATTCGTTACTATTTACAAGTTTTACAAAACTAAAAATCATATCAGTGGTTGTAACATTTTCACGTATTTTTACACCGGTATAGTTGTTGGGTTTCGCTTTCTTACACATTGTAAAAGAAGCATTGGAGATGACCACAAAAAACTCAAATAGCGCTCGATCCCCCAACCAGTAACCTGGTTTTCTTTTATTCCTCTTCCAAAGATCATTGTGAGCTGATTTCTTTACATAATCTAATAACCAAATGTGAGTCATTATCTCACGATAAGCTAGTTTGCATTTGTCACAGCCACATGGCAATATTGACGGCATGGTGCTAGTATTTCACCTATAATAAAGCAAAAATTGGTCGTCTGGCATTGGATAAAATGCAGAACCAAACCTATCTACAATAAAACCTGCCTTCTCAAGGCACTCTTTTACCAGTTTAGGTATTGCTACACGCCACATTAAATCGTTTTCATTAACTAAAACTTTAAGGCTATCTTTACGTGTATCGGAACAAAAAAACCTACTTTTTTTATATCCAGCCTGAGCCTCATCACATGCACTACATTCGGCTACAAATATACAACCATGAAGTGAATTAAATTGATTGTCAAACATTTCAGGTTCCGGTCTGACAAGACGCTCTCGCCAGTCATATAATTGGACATTTTTAATTTCATAGTACAAACTTCGAACATGTATTTTAATTTCTCTTCGCCGTTCCCTACATGTAAGACACTTGCATCGCACAAAAATGTTGCCTGGCATTTCAATTTTGATGCTTTATAATTATACGGCCGTTTTCGGGTTTAATTTTTAATCTATCAAAAATTTGTAAAGCTTTGCTTTTCCATTCAAAATTTGGAGGAACAATATAGTACGTATTCAGCAGCATGCATTTTCCCTCCAAGTGTTTAATTGGAATTTCCTTTTCATCTTGAAATTGTGTTGAAATGCCAAGCAAGTGTTTAAATTCTGACAGTGTAATTTCCTCTGGTCTGTTTAACAACTTGCCTACTAGGATGCTTTGTTTTCTTGTACAACTGAATCTATTCTTTCGCTCATAAATGGAAATGCATGTGCATAAAACTTTTAGTGTGTATTCCACATCATCATGTTCAGATTCGACAAGTGCATTGAAAGCAAATTGAAACTCTGTGCAACAATTGCAAAAGGGATCGCCTTCAAAATTTGACTGACGATATGCGTGATTTTCTTTTGGGGTCAAATAATTGTCACAAGTCTTGCACTTTCTATATCCAATAATGTGCATGTTATAAAATCTTACTTTACAAATTTGAAGATGAAGATGGCTGCTCGTCTTCGGCAATGAGGGACTCAAAACTTGGATCCGTGTCTTCAACAATGGCGGAAAAATCCAAAGTTTCTGGGTCGTCGGGAAGAGAATCTAGGATTTCCGAAAAATCCGCCTCTGTCAAGTCCCAATCTGGATAAGTCGAGTTCCAATCGAGGTCAGCAGGCGTAAGGCTGTCGACAATGCTGTTATTCGTTTCTCCAAGAAACACGGACGATGAATGTTCACACTGCTTTTCTGTTGTAGCAACACTGGAGACACGGGTGGAATCTACAGGCTGCTCCACGGGCTGCTCCAAAATATGGGAATCACTTGTTGACGATGAAACGTCTCCACAATTTATAGCCCTGAGCCTGGAAAGTTCGGCCAATTGATCTGGCCAATCCCGTTCAAAGGAAGGCCCTGAAAATCTATCCAAGGAGAGATACTGGTCGTTGATTAAAAGATGCGACAAATCCGATACCCTGCCAAGGGCAACGTATGAAAAGTTGCTAAAAACTTCTCGGTGCGAAAATTCCACAACAATTCGATCAAGAGTCGTCCCTTGCACCTTATGCACAGTTAGACTGATGGCCTGTCGCAAAGGGAAACGAATAGTTGTAATGGTTTCGGAAACGTCTGGGTAGTTATTCTTTTCTTCAAAAATCTGGATCGGAACGCCGCCACCTGGCAGCTCTTCGAATTCGTAGTCGTCAAATTTAACGACAATGAATTTTGGATAGTCTAATACTCCGCTCTCGTACAAGACGGATTTAACGTAACCCAGTCGCCCGTTGGTCAGTCCCCTGGCAATGTCTACAAACATAGGGCAGTTAGTCACGATAAACTGAAAACAAAAAAAAGCTAGACTTGCCTAAATTTTCCGTCAAAATTACTTTAGCTTCCAAAATAGATAAAAAGATCGAAATCTGAAATCCTTTTGCGATGAGCGACTGGAGGAGGCACAGGCGTGTATTTTGTTTGCAGCCTTAAAATTGGATTTGGGAGCAATAGCATGCGGTCGACGGCGTCCGTCTCAACTTGGAAATTGGTGGAAAAGACTCGTACGCTATCTTTGAATGAATCTATGTCTTTCTGGGAACAATTTTTCTTTTGGCGCGTCCGTAGCAGCTCAATGTCTGCCTGCGTAACACGTTTAAACCGAAAACGATTGAGAAGATTGAGATATTCCTGGTTTTGGGAACGGAAACTTCCCGTCAGGACATGCGTTTCAAATTCTCTGAAAACGCGCTGGGCTTGAGAGAGTTCTTCTGACAAAAACTCTGGTTTAGCGTGGAATGGGGTATCTGCGATTGCACTGAGCTGACTTATATCCCCAAATAACAAGATGTTGATTCCAGCAAAAGGAACGTCGAGCTTTCCGTAATAGTGTCGCAAAAATTGATCCAAGAAATTGAAACAATTCAAGCCGGTCATATAAATCTGAAATGAAAATGATGGGTATAAAAATTGCAAACGTGAAAAGAATCTCGACTCACCTCGTCAATCAAAATGAACTTTATGCGATGCAGGCGGATACGAGCCTGTCTAGAGTTCCGCGCGTGTTGCGCAGGGTCCAGGTCTCCAAATCCTCCCGAATATCTGGTCAATCCCAGCAGCGAATGTAGGGTTGTACCTAAGTACGTTAACCAAATACTCAAAACTAGAATTTTGCTTTAAATATTTGAAAAACATACCCCCAATGGCGTGAGCACTGGTCCCCGTAAACGCAGCAGTGGCAAATGGTACTAGATTGCTCCTCAACAAGTTGGTTATTTCTTGAATCAAGTATGTCTTTCCCGCACCGGCCTGTCCTATGGTTAAAATTTTCAAAGCAGGCCACAAGTGGGAGTGAGATTTTCCTCGACGATGAATGCCGCGACAATAACCCGCGACAATGTCCAACACTTTACGCTGATGAATAGAAGCAAACACGGGGGCTTTGAAATTTGTATTTCTTGAAGTGGAACTAGATGGCTCATGTACGGTGGGGGCGGTTGACTTGGAAATTTGGGATCGCTTAATGAAATGTTTGAGCCGGAAAACTTCTGATTTTGAAATAATGGAATCTGATGATTGCCAATTGAATAGAGTGTCTACAGGCCTTTCACCCAACCCCTTGTGTGAAATCATGTCGACAAGAGAACCATGTTACTGGTAAGTGTGACAAAAACGGAATGAATCTCTTTTAACCTGCCCAGGTATTTATACTCAATTTCAGGCAGCATCGGGTACTTTGGTGGCTGATGAGCAACTTTTTTTATAGTTAAAACGTTCAATTTGTGAATAACCATGTACCCAGAAAACCTGTCTCACCAGTTGGCCAAACATGTTTGATGTCATTAATCACGACCCGGATCTCTAGTTTTTGTATATTGGCTATATCCCCAGTTGAAAGGCGAAAACGTTTGACTTTATGATTAAGATTTAAAAATTCCTGTACTGACGTATGATTAATCATGATCAAGATTTCTGAAGTGCTTTTAGGAACCACAAATTTTAATACCATTGATGAGACTGCACATTCAATCGAAACTCGTTTAATGATTTGCATACAAGGGTGATGAACATTATCATCATATCGTGACATTGCACTGGGAAAGGGCGTTTCTTCAAAGTAACCTTGTGACGCACATTTAAATTTCCCTATAAAATGCTCAGCTCACCACAACTGCGGCACAGTCACTCGTCAGACATGCAAGCCGCATCAAGCTCCAAACGTCGTAAACTTCCTTATAAAAAACAAACCATTCCTCACATTTCCCAAAATCAGCTGCCTGACGAGATGGAAGTTTCCCAGAGTACCGCCATGGATTCAACTACGGAGCCACGTGTAAAAGACTGCAGCGACTCAGACAGAGCCCTTGGAACCTTTGACTAAAGTACCAGAAGATTCGGTAAGTTATCGTGCGTCATATTAATGTACGTATATTTTAATATTGCACTCGATAACTTACAGGAAATTGTTGGAGACGAAATTGCTGTTGTGGTTGCCCCACCAGTTTTGCACCCAAAGACATCAAAAGTGCCCTTAAAAATTGTGCAAATCCCAGCCTTGGCTCATCATTTTGAAGATATTAACAAGCTCACCTGGAAGACGAGGAGCTTTTTCATTGAACACGCATTTTGCCAGTTTGGATTATTCAAACTGGCAATTGTGTTTGACGAACGAACAGAGAAACATTTTCTCCTCTTATTTAAGGATCTTACAGAAGCTGCTGAGCGAGCGCAGCCCGCTAAAAAACCTAGCTGTACGATTTTTAAAATTAAAAAATTCAGTTATTCATGTGTTTGTGATATCTAGGCATGCGGATCGACATGCGAGACTTGAGAGAAATTACTGAAGACTTTCTGGTCCGTATCTTAAAAGAAATTGACACTTATGGCAAAGGAACAGAGTTAATTCCCATGCTGAAACTTGGAGCTGGAGGAGCCATTCAAGATATTCCCGGGCAGAACGTGGCCAAAAAAGACGAATTTTGGGATCCCGACGTAACCTTGGTCACAAAGAGTGGAAACCATCGAACCCGTCCATGTCGTCAAATGGGTGCTGCAAATAAGTAAATAAATAAATTGTTGGACAGTGTCAACAATCTTGGATATTCCAGATTTGTCGTACAACATCAAGTTGAATGCGGCGTTGGATGAAAAAACTAAACTGGCGAATAATGATTGGCAAGGACCTTCGGGTAAAATCATTTAAAAGTAACTTTACAGAAAATTAAAAAAAAATGTTTTTCTGTAGTGACATTTATGATAGGAGAAACCAGGGTTTTCCAACGAATTAACGTCGGCGTTTTGGAGCAGTTTGATAACAATGGAAAATAAACAAGAACATTTAAATTCATTAATATACAATTTATGCAATTTGGGTAATGGGAAAAATTACAATTTTCAATTCTGGTGAATTAATAAATCTAAAATAACTGCATTTAACCTATCAGCTACCTGTCTATTATTATCCATGAATAATTTGGTCATCTCATCCAATTCTTGCTCTAGCTTGTCCCGTTGTTGCATTAAAAGGGCCACTTGGGATGATAATTCTGCAACCAAACGTTGACTTGTGTCAGCCGATTTGTTGTCCAGAACTATCCAACTGAAAGTTTCAAAATAATGATTAAAATTGACTAGTGTTTTCAGAATATATGCAAACTAAGCTCACTTGTCGTGTTCTGTAGCTGGGGGACAGAGCACGCCTCTTTCCACATGAGTTTCTAATATATCGCCTTCCAAAAACTCTTGCTCCGAATCCATTCCGCGAATAAATTGAATGCGGAGTTTACCTGGTTTCAACTTTCTTGTTTCTTCCGAGATTTTCCACTTTCTTGTTAACAACAATCTTGACGCTTTGGGTTTTTCAAAAGGAACCACTTCTAGTGAAGGCTCGGGTTTCTTGGATGGAACGCTTAAAATTGTGTAGTTGATTTTGGGACGTTTAAATGTTTTCTTTTCTTATTTTGTCAATACCATGTGCCACTCTGGCGACCGCCTCTGGTCTTTCCCGTTTTTCTAAAAGCCCATGTCGAGTTGGACGGATTCTTTTGTCAGGAGCAGACGACATTGATTTTGCCATAGATTTTTCCTTTCTATTTGAGCGGTCGTTTGGTTTGGATGATTCAGGATTCTGCTTTATCGGGGCACGAGTAGGTGAGTTTGGTTGAGGGATAACAACGCCACGGCCAGTCATACGTTCGTGGTCTTGATCATAACGGTTTGGATTTGGCATTGCTGAATAAAAATAAGCAAACTTTTAAAAATTGAATAAAGGCTTTATTTCCATACTTTTCGAGATAATACAGGAGGGAATGGACCAAAAATTAACTCTATGGGACGGAGAACGACTCGCAACTCGGAATGAGTTGGCGACCACCGTTTGTTGAATTGTGGGGAAAAGGGGCGCAGCAGTGGGGGGGGCGGGGACGGAGCCAATTGTTGCCTGTCGTTTGTAATGTCTGGAGGAGTTGCCATGTCATATTCGTAAAAGTTTCCAAAATAACTTTCCGGATTAAACGACCGAGAATCAGGGGATGAGNGGGGACGGAGCCAATTGTTGCCTGTCGTTTGTAATGTCTGGAGGAGTTGCCATGTCATATTCGTAAAAGTTTCCAAAATAACTTTCCGGATTAAACGACCGAGAATCAGGGGATGAGGGATTTGAATAAATTTCTAATTCCGTTGGTTGAGGATTGGGAAATGGACTTTCTGTCGCCAAAAATCCCCCATGAAATGCGTAAAAGTCACAGCGTTCAATTTCTTCATTCCATTGTCTTATTCCATCGTCGATGTCATATATGATTTTTTTTTTCCAATGCAATCTACTCGTCACACGTAAGTTTCTGTCATAGCCGTCAATGTTGTTGCTAAATTGCTTTATTTGACCGTAGAACACATAGATGATGTGTTTTTTCCAATGCATTGAACCAAATAATGAATCAAACCAACCTAAAGTTAGGCACAAGATTCTCCCAGTGTTTGAAATTCTGCAATAACATAAAGTTATTCACTACAGGGAAAACAGGTCATTATTGGACTTAACAAAAATGAAAGTAACTAATATTATAACGTAATTACCGTATATCAAGACAATAAATAGTCAAAAATCCCAGCCAACTTTTCAACGGTTTCGGAAATGTGTGTCGGAAGTATCTGGAAATTACAATTTACAAAATTTGCATTTAATTACGTTGAGTCAAACTAACCTGGAGATTTGGTACAAGATCCTCGTGGCCTGAGAAATACAGAATTCTGCAACAACAAATAGTTTTAAATTTAATAAGTGAAAACCGATATTGACTGGTCTTGAAGCACAAATGAAAGAAACTAATATTATAATTCTCTTACCGGAAGTCAACAAATGACTAAAAAGCTCAGCCAACTCTAGCGTTTAATTTGAGCACGTGGGGGAGGTGTGTCCAAAGTATCTGGAAATTATCACAATTTACAAAATTTTCAATTCTTTAAAACATGGAAACTTAAAATTATTAACAGAATTTACATACCTGTAGCGAAAACTGGCAACGCGTGATGGATAGAAAAGGATAATTGTTGATAGTTGTTGAATTTCTCGGGTATTTATAGGAAAATTTTAAGACAACGCCCTACTGTAAATGGCCATATTAAGGCGTCTACAACAAGTCAAATGTAAGTATTGTTATGTAATGATGTATATTATGTATCATACACTAATACCCGAATCTGGATATAAGATTAAGTCATAATTCTTTCCATACATTATACACCCGTTTAACAACTTTAAGTTTGTTGCAATACAAGGAAACGCCCCATCATCACCTAAATTAATATGCAACAACACAAAAAACTCGTTCTGTGACGCTATTCCAGGCACATGCCCAATACATTGTAGGACACAGTTCTGGTCATACATGGATAGAAAATGATAATTGTTGATAGTTGTTGAATTCCTCGGGTATTTATAGGAAAATTTTAAGAAAACGCCCTACTGTAAATGGCCATATTAAAGGCGTCTACAACAAGCCAAATGTAAGTATTCTTATGTAATGCTGTATATTATGCATCATACACGAATACCTGAATCTGGATATAAGATTAAGTCATAATGCTTTCCATACATTAATAATAAACCCGTTTAACAACTTTAATTTTGTTGCAATACAAGGAAACGCCCCATCATCAGCTAAATTAATATGCAACAACACAAAAAACTCGTTCTGTGACGCTATTTCAGGCACATGCCCAATACACTGTAGGACACAATTCTGGTCATACATTGTATTGTAAAGTAAGGAACAAATTTCCAAACAAGAAAACGGCCAATCTTAAAATATTCTTTAATTAATGAATCAAAAATGTATGACTGCATTAATTAGACAACGCCTTATTACATAACTCATATAACTGCTGGAACTGAAAAAAATACCAATAAACAAAATACATTTTCATTCTAGTGTTATTGTGGAATGATACTCGTTTTTCACCCTCCGAACTCTTACACCCTACCCGAAACCATCCTATCCACCACACCCTATCATCAACCACCCAACAAACAACCCCATACCACCATCACGCCCACATTTCACCAAAAGGGTTAATAATGGCTTTCTCATATTTACTGTTCTGGCATGGATAGGCTGGGGTGAGAAGTTCAATCCCAAGAATTTTCATACTACATTGAGAAGGCATGTGAATTTGCAAAGCTTCGGATTTATGGGTGGGCAAGAGAGTTCAATTACTGCCGCATTGGAGATAAGATTGAGCTGGCAAATTGACAATGTAGTTAAGTCAACTTGAACAACGTGAATCTGCGTTGCTGGCCGGCATTCAAATCTGCATGCTCCATTAAGTTCACTGATAGTTGATTTAAGAAAAGTTGACAAAAAATTGATCAAACTATTGAAGTTGGTGCTTTTATGCTAAACTAAACCCGTGGTAGGTTGCCTACTTAAGCAAAGGAGCTGCCTGTTTACTATAAAAAGGTTTGCTACTTAAGTCATTAAAACTTTTCAATTATTTTCATTTCAACATTTTTCGTCTCCAAATAAATCAAATGCTTTGGAGGATCGTCAGACATTATACTGGGGGAGAACACTATTTGTAAGAGGTGCTCCCACCAATTTTTTGTTTGGCTTTCAGTTGTATTTCTTCGGAAATTTAATTTTCTTTGCAATAACGACAAAGTTTTTCCTCGGATTTTAAAGCGAAAATAGTTTTTCCCAAACACGCGATGCTATTGCCCAGCAAGTTTCATTCGAGCAAAAGTCACATGTTAATTGAGCGATTTTGCATCTTCCTGTATCTCTAAATGAACTTGAGGTTCATGTGGCAGCTTCTTAAAAAATTGTAATTTTTTGACAGCCATACAACAAATCATCCAAGAATGGGAACCATCCCACATTGGTGTAAATCTTAACAGACAAAACAAATTGTAAGAAAATTTGCTCTTCATGTTAAATCCTTTTCGCGAAACCAATTGTATGTAGTTGTAAAATTGGGCTCAGAGTTTCTGAGATTAGATTATATAACTTAATTGAACTTAATTGAAGGTACTTAACGACATTATTAAGAAAATTTACTGAATCAGAAACTTTCAGAAAACTTGGAATTTTGCTGTATTCATTCACATCACAACTACGACTACAGAAATATTTTGTACACAAATTTGGAAGATATTAAATAGATTCACTTACATTGTTTAAAAATACGAAGATATTTGCACATATATTGTAGCATTCATTGTTTTTTGCAACTTCAGCAAGTTGTGAGGAATCGTCCGATTTCTTACACGAATAACCCTTACCATGTACATGTTTTAAACTTTTACTTATTTTCCATCCTTAACTAAGACAGCTAATCAATGTGGCATTATGAACTAACAAGTCTACGAGCTTAACGAGATAAGTAATAACTTTTAATCAACAAGTCCGTTAATTAACTTGATTGCCTGGATGGGATGGTCACGCTTTGAATTGAATGAATTGAAGTAATGCCATGCTACAGTTATGCTACAGAGTACATAGTATACCTACTTACGTATGGGCTATATTTCTAAGGCGTAACAATATATACCCAGGTTATTTTCTGTAGCATGAATGAAAGCTTTCATACCGTCATTTTCACATTGCAGAAATAGAAGCAATGTTCTTGTTTTATTAAACACGGAGGAACACTGAAACTTTTTTATATAAGATTTCGTAATTAGAAATTTAGGCAATATTCTAAGTCTTTCGAGATGACATTATATTTTGCACGGAAATCATCATAAGATGATTTGTGCCGTCAAAAATTCCAAGAAAACAATTTGATCCTCTTTTTTTGATAATCTCCAGTAAATCATCTTCCGTTGTTTGTTTTTAATAGTGAACAACTCAATGTCCAGATCTTCTACAGGGGGTGATTTTTCTTGTAGACTTTCATAATACATGTATGCTGTTGAGCAGGATTTGGTGGTTCTGCTCGATGGAGCATGACCGTTAGGCCGTCTTCTTTTCTAAATTTTTTCACTTATTTCATCAAAAATTTTGATTTTAATTTTTGGGTTTATTTATTGAAGAAGTTCGTTGAAATTGAGGTTTACGTGGCAGCTGTTAAAAACAATGTAATTTTTTGGTAGCCCTACAACACATCGTCCAAGAATGAGAATAATATTGTTAAAATGGAAAGTTACTGGTTCAGAAATAAATAGCAAATCTCGGAAACTTTTGATTTTTGGGAAACTTTGAATTTAGCTTGCTTTTATTCATTCACACACAAAGTCAGAACGACGACTGAAAATTTACAGAATTCGGACGCTCTTAAATAGATTCACTCTTAAGCTAGTTTAAGGCTACACGTGTACATTTACGTAATAATTTACTTAATCTATGTCACTCATTATTTCTGAAAAGTCAGCAAAATTAAGGAAACATCCGATGGTACTAATCTCATTGCATACATGCTTACTTTTTATGGATACATAAATGTGAATGAGTTCCACTAATCATGCTAACCTTACGTGAACTAGAGTTGCTTGGTTAATGAGATAAGATGTAAACACTAACGAAGTTGGCTGGAGAAGATGATGCTCACGAAATAGATGAGAATGATTATTTATGTTATGCTACGGAGTACATACTCGTATTACTTACATGCTATTAATTCTAAGGCGTAACAATATTATATCCATTATTTATAACTTAACTGGAAAATGTGTGTAGATGCTGAGTGAAAATGATTGAGGTTTCAGCAAGAACGTCGCCCACTTTGGTTTGGTTGAATTAGCTTAACGCTTAATCTTTTAACACTTGCTTAAAAATGTGTTTATTTTACAATTAGGAAATGAGTAAAAAAACTGTTCCCGTGATTTTTTTTAATCAATGGTTATGAGCTGCTTTGTACAATAAACTTCTCCCATTTGCTTTCAACAATGGGTAAAATTTATCCACGAAATTTTTCGAATTTGTGAAACGGAGACAGGCAAGTGTTGTTGTTCCTACTTAAATTACATTTTGTTGTCAATTGTAAGTACCATTTGTTTAAACTTCATTATTAATAAACTATTAATGTTATAATATTTTTTAATATTTTCAACCTTGTTCCATAATTTCATAAAACGGAAACTGGCCCAGAAATAAAATGACCTAAACTCATTACATGAGGATAAAGTGTCAGAAAGATTAATGACAGCAAACTTGCAACTGTCCAAAGCCCGTAATTAAAAAGTTTCTGTTATTTCTAGTCCTTGGGTTCAAACGGATGGCTTGTTCTTAAAATACATTTTACTAAGATTACTCGTAAGCATAAATTTAGAACTATTAAAGGTTAAAAATGCATTCATCCATCTTTTTTATTCAAATCGGGGCTACGGAATTTATTCAAATTTGCATTTTCATTCCCAATTAATAAGTTCCACCATTCCACAAAAAGCTATTGAGCAGTGATGGATATCCTTTGGCACTTATTCTTGACAAAGCCAGGAATGAATCACCATCCAGACAATTTTTGTAGCTGAGACAAACCATTTTCAGGTACATTGACCCACAATCAATTAGCAATGGACAGGATGCCACCAGTGAAATTAAGAAATTAAATTACAACTTCCTCTCATTGTCATTTAGAGAAACTTCTTTCCTGGTTTCATTGCATGGAGTCCATTCATTCAGTCTTAGCTTGACGCCATTGTTTAAAGTTGACGAAATCTCCACAAAATGTACCGGATGGGCTGCCCTATAAAAAGTATGTTCATCCCAACACCACTACTCATTCCAGTCCCAAACCTCCGGAACACTTGTCTTCCTGTAAATCCGTCACAATGAAATTGTTACTCATTCTCGCACTTGTGGGTAAGTGAAGGACAAAAGCGATTGACCTAATAGTTTATCGTAAATTGTTGTCATTTTGCAGCCGTCGCTTTCGGAGAGGAGAATGAAGAGTACATCAATCGAAAGGGTGAGACAAATTGGCACCCAATTTCCGAATGATTGACTAATTTCCACATTATTTCCCCAGCTCGGAGCTACATCCAGAAAACGTTTGGACAAAGTGGGTTGTCCTTCTCCAAGGAAACACTCCGAACCCTGCTCAACCACCCCGTCCTCCAATCCCTGGGCAACCCGGAAATCCTGGCCATCATCCTAAACTCAGACGTAGGAGCCGAAATCTTTTCCTCGGACCTGATTGACATTTTCCTCAACTCCGCCGCTGCCAGGAGCGTCCTCCGACCCGAGGTTGCTTCCGTGATCCTCTCCTCCCGCGCCGCGCACAACATCATCTCACCCGACAATGCCAAAAAAGTCCTGTCTTCAGACATTGCTGCGACCGTGCTCTCTCCACAGATGGTTAAAGTTCTCGCAAATTCTGACCTGATCAACGACTTGGTCACCCCGGAACTTCTGCAATATTTCCTGGATTCTCCGGGAGTCATGAGTCTCGCCCAGCCCAGTACAGTGAAGGACATTCTCGGCTCCAGACTCTGGAAGGCGGTGGTCCGTTATCCGTTTGTGCATAATTTGCTCTATTCCGACGCCGCTTCCAACCTGGCGAGTCCTCAGCTGGCACTGGATATCCTTAACAATGCCCAAGTGGCTGCCTTGGTTACTCCCGATAACATCCGGGACACTCTTGACTCTCCTGTGGTGCAACAATTGGCGGATGTTGGAGCCATCCGGGCCGCTTTTAACACCAAATTCGCAAAGGTGAGGTCTTCAAACTGACATTATTTAAGTTCGCAATTTACACAGTTTCTCATTTTTGCAGAGTCTTCTAACCCCCGGAATCCTGCACACGGTCCTCTACTCCGAAGTATTTAACCGGGTAGCTCGTCCAGAGCTTTTGGTTGATGTCCTCAACTCACCCGCAGTCCGCCAACTTCTCGCCCCACAGACGCTAGATGACATTACGTCATCCCCTGTCTGGAAAAATAATGCCAATCCAAACGTTCTTCGGGCCATTGTCAACACCAACGCGGCCAAGGCTGCGCTTCGCAACCCTAATGTGCGAGACCTGATCGAGATGGCGTATCAAGCAGCTACCGCTGTGAACTAAAGGCGCATCAAACCCTTTAAGCCACAATCTTTAATACATCGGCAAATCTAAAATTTAAAATTTAAATTATTCTGTCTCCTTAGTTTTGTACACAAGCTAATAAAAACAATTGGTATTTCTTCTTAAATGGAATTAAATTGTGATAAATGAAATCAGACAAATTTTACATGCCGCATAAATATAAATTAAAATTGTATTGCAAATAAAACTTCGAATGCTTTGCATTTTGTTGCCAAAAAATGTTTCGATTCACCATTTCTAAGGGTTGTATGCATCAAATCCGGTATTTGGGCATCAAAAGGTCTTGCGGTCAATATGTCGCCAACAGCAGATCCCGGGCAAAGTGTGAGCAGTGCAGGTTTAAGATAAGTTAAAGAATTAAATTTACGTATGACACCTCCCTGTCTCCAGCCGAGAACATTGAAGCTACTAAGTAGAGGACGTGGAAGTCAATAGTGAAGGAAAGAAAAGAATAACCCGCATGTCGATGACACTGCTGGACCGGAAGTACAATTAAAATCCTGGATCAGACATTAGTTAATAAATCAAGTTAAAATTTGACAATTCCATTATTACGCCTCACAGTTGCATTTACGCGAGTTGTACTTTATGAGCAGTCGGAGTAATTCAACCTTTTTCCCAACCTTAAAATTCCTTTGTTAATTCAGAATAAGAATTACAATCAAATTAATATCCATTGTTTCGAGGTAACAATGGGTGCGCAAAACTACGTAACCCGATTGGCATACTTTTGCACCATGAATTTTTACTTTCTCAGAAAACCCTAATTTAATAAAATGCCAGTGTTTGGCGTGCTTTTTCTTGCATTTCTTCTGGCTACAGGCATCCACACCCTGACCCTTCGGGAAGAATTGTATCTCACACATGGCGAACAAGCGGCCTTTGATAAGGTGGAGTGTTTCCTGTAATATTTTTATAAAGCTTGTAAAATCATTAATTCTTTTCCCCACCAGTTCAAAGCTCAAGCACTCCCCATCATCACGACGGAGTACATGAAGAGCGACCTCGTCCTTAAAAAATACTTTCGATTGTGAGTCTGTCTTGGCAAATAGTTTGTTAGTTTGACTTGTAAATTTTAAAAAACAAGGAATATTTAGTTTAGGCAATATTTTCCATAAACTATTCAAATTTTCTAAATTTTTCTGACGTCAAAGCTTAATCATGTTTTGTTTCAAATAATTTTTTTATGCAGTACAAAATTACGTAAAATTTCAAAACATAACACTACCATAACATTTAAGTGGTATATAGATGGCACTAACAAAGTTTTGCCCACAGCTGCGACTACAACGAGAACAAGACACTCGAAGTCTTGAAAGATGTAAGTCAACCAATATATTTATAATATTTCCACATAATTAGCTTTACTCATTTCCCAGAACATTCAATGGAGATTGGACCAAGGATTCGAAACCCTGCCCGAGGACGAGATAACCAATTACAGGAAACTCTATCCTTTCTCCTTCCTCAAAGACAAGCTGGGCCGCTGTGTTTTGTTCTTGGTTTTAAAATACTGTATGCTCATTATTTTACTGATTATATACTGGAACAAATCTACAATTCTAATTCTTCCTAGCGGACTTATCCGCCGCCACGAAGAGTATCGAACTGACCGCAAAGTTTAAAACATTTTGTTACCGCATGTATGAGGAAGCGTATATTCAGGGAGTATCCAATCTAACGGGCGCAACAGCATCAGGAATTGTAAATGCATTAATTCCTACTTTTCTTTCGCCCAATGAGCCCGTTGTTATTTTAGGTGATTGTTGTTGACGTTATTGATGCAGATATAAGGCACTATTGTGGACCTTGTATGCCAAATATTGCTTTCCTCTTCAATACCCTTATAACATTTCCATGTGTTTCAAAGGTCTCCAAATTTTAAGGGATATTGCTGCCCTAGCCGAATTGAGATGGCCTGACGGGTAAAACAAATACTACAGTGGACCCAAGTTTTGTTTTAATTCTGCCAAATCTATTTAGGTTGCAAGCCGGATATGTAGTGAATGGTAAAGTAATTGTCTCACCATGCCCCATTTGAGGCAAACATGATCCTTTGTTTACAGCACCATCTCTACTTCGCCCAGCTATGACATTGGTGAAAGGTATGTTCTCCAAGAAACTGCAGGAATCCATGTTTCCTTTCGACTTAAACGATGCGGAATGGATGCCTGTCCTATTGGAGTTTATGGACGCGGATAAAATCCCGGGAGATTTATATATTCTGAGTAAGCAACAAGTTACAAATCATTCCGTCCCGGCGCCAGCGTTCAACTTCTTTGTAGCTAAACCCATAAGCAATACATAGCTTCCAAAAATAAATTTTATTTCATAATCTTGGTGTTTGTATTGATATTCAAAACATTTCACAGACTTATCTATAAACATGCGCATTACTTTCATACAAAAAAAAATCTGGACATGAAATTGTCTTCAGTCTGATTATGTCGTGTTTGTTTTTTGACAATAGTTTCCCACTAGTATGCTAAAGTGCGGTGAATAAATCTAAACCAGGAATTGTCAGCTTTTACTTTACATTAAAATAAATAAATTTACAATTTTGATGACTGAATTGAAACTGCCGAGATTAATATATCATCTACACTGTTCTGTTCCTAATTTGGGTGCAAGTTACGAATTGTCTTGAGTTAACCTTCGAAATTTGCAAGTAAAGCACATCACAAATGCAAATCAAAGGAACGTGAATCGCATTGTCTTGGAATAACAATGGGTTAGTCAAACCAACATATTCTTATTGGAGGTTTAAAAATTGCTGTCTTGAAAATTCCTTTAAATTGTATACTCTCAAAATGCCTCCATTGTTCGAGGTGCTTCTCGCAGCCTTCCTCATCCAGGGCAGCCACACCCTCACACTTCGGGAAGAACTGTATCTTACAAAGGTCGAACAAATAGGGTTTGAAAAGGTATGGCGAACTTTTCATGATATTTTTGGAACGTCTAAACTCCAGCTATTTCTGTGTTCATCCAGTTTAAAGCTGAAGCTTTACAAATCATCACGACGGAGTACATGAAGAGCGACATCGTCCTTAAGAAATATTTTCGAGCGTGAGTCTGTAATGTTAGAATGGTCACATTTTTATTTTTTAAATCGGATTTTTCCTTTTCGAAACATTTTATTCCAACATTTCCTTTTAAAACCTTCCGTTATAATCTAATAAAACTTTTTTTTAAAGAAAACATTTTACCCCAATTCTTTTTGTTTGTAAACGTAAAGGTTTTGGAAATTTTATTCTGGGTTATAAATCAAGAGTTTTGTTTGATTTTATTTTTTACAGCGTCGACTATAACGAGAACAAAGCACTTGAAGTTTTAAAAGAGGTAGGGTAAGGTTCAAACAAAAATAATAAATATTTCCAAGTTCTCAACTTTATTCTCAAATTGCCCAGAACATTAAATGGAGATTAGACCAGGGGCTCGATACCCTCACGGAGGATGAGATAGCGAATTACAAAAAAATGTATCCGT
>JAAXNX010001605.1:0-17016 GCA_036491905.1 Folsomia manolachei | reverse complement strand
CAAAATCCAGATTCATGATATGAGTTGAACATTACATCAAAGTGGGATGAAAGTGAAATCCAGTTTGGTTGAATAACATTCTGCGTTTCACTCTCATTCCGATTTTCTCAAACTATTCGTTTGTTCTTCTGTATCAAGCTCTCAACTTAGACACTCTTAAAGAAACAATGTAATAAGACTAAGGAAGGCCTTGCATTGAATTGAATTACATTACATTAAACAGAATTAGTTGGATGTAAGATATGTTGACGTGATAACCACTGGTTAATATCTATCTTGTAAGCAGATGGGAATCGGCCGGAAACTTTCCATCCCAAGCCGTTAATTAGCAATGTCCAACTGGACATTGGGCTGGCCTAGTTTCAAACTAATAGTTTGATTCTGGATGGAAATCCCAATGTTTGTGTTAATTGGTCATCCAATTGGAGCAGTGGGACATGAAGACAAGATTTAAAACAACTGTCTTCCTGTTCCGGTCTATATCTTTGCAGGCATTATGTGATGAGAAAAATCCACATTTCTAAAGATTAATTGTGCAAAATTACGTTTTTACATTTACTTGTTTTGATTTGAGAAATGCAAACAAATGGATCCACGTACACAAAAACAAATAAGGCTTAACTTCTGCTTTGTGAAAAGTAAACACTTTAAAACCATCAAAAGCTTATACAACACCTTGAATGACTTTTATACACAAAAAATCGCAATAAATCTCAAGTTTGCCTCTTCCCATCAGATTAAAGAAATATTTAAGTGTTCCCATCACTTTCATTGCGATTCTCTGGCGAAAGAAAAGTTCCAAAGTTAAAGATTAATTGTGCAAAATTACGTTTTTACATTTACTTGTTTTGATTTGAGAAATGCAAACAAATGGATCCACGTACATAAAAACAAACAAGGCTTAACTTCTGCTTTGTGAAAAGTAAACACTTTAAAACCATCAAAAACTTATGCAACACCTTGAATGACTTTTATACACAAAAAATCGCAATAAATCTCAAGTTTGTTTCTTCCCATCAGATTAAAGAAATATTTAAGTGTTCCCATCACTTTCATTGCGATTCTCTGGCGAAAGAAAAGTTCCAAAGTTATTCACAAAATATGCCACTTACTACGTAAAAGGTAACAGGCTGACTTACAACTTTTCTTAGTAGAAACGAAATCAGTAAGTCATGTCACACCGCAAAGTCTTCTAAACATTAATCGTGTACTACGCCAACAAAAACAGTGGATATTTCTATTAAAAGAGGATCAACTACCATAACATCAATACATTAAAGAACCTCCAACAGGAGGAGCGAGAAAGTTATAAATTCCGTGTGTCGACGGATGTTAGTCCCAGGAGTAAAATATTTCTTAGGAAATCTGAACCGTACCAGTGCCACTGTCAGCAGGAACACCACTGCGTATAAAATAGTTGGGTATACATACCAAAAAGATTGTAAGATGATCTAGTTCAGAAACTTGAGGAAAAATTTGTACAATTTAAGACGTCTCACTTTGAGTTTGAAAATTTGCAACATTTCAACAAACCTTTTCTTTAGGGAACTATTTTTATTCCAAGATTTTACAGACATTACACATTAGTCTCTCCAATTACAAAGTTGAAACTGTTGAAAATTTAGTAGTCTTGTCAAAGTCAAGTAATACGAGGCACTGGTGAAGTATGGCATAGCTTGCATTCTTCCCGTAGCGTGACTAAATAAACCAATCTGTTACGTTAACGTGTCTCTGTGGTGGGTTAGTTTTTGTTATGGCGTCAACGATCCGAATTTTGGCAAATGATTCCAGAAATTTCGGTAATTAGTGACGCCACATGCTTTTACCAGGAAGGATGCAGTTAGTGAGGAGTTGAGTTATGTGCCATAGATAACAACTCTACTAAATCCATTACTACCCTAATTAAGGATTAGATCAGTCAGTTTGGTACATCTTGCTCACTATTCCACTTGATAGATTAGTGGATCCAAAGTTTTGAGAATGTTTTTAATGTATTCGAGCAATTGGGAAAGTAAAATGAAAAGAAATAGCATTAAAAATGACAGCTGCAAATATATAACTTCAAAAAATGACATCAAGGTTAAATTCAAATATGATAGTTTTTTGGGAGCTGATTTCGAAACATGAAATATTGATTTAGTCATTTGTTCAAAGGTTGATTTGATTGGAATCTGAGCAAATATTTAAATGGATTCAAATTAATACAGGCATTAATAGTCATGCATTTCTGGGTGAAAAAAGCCCACGGCGCCACCGCGAGCGGAAACGGGTCTTGGAAATTCAATAAATTTCAGGTCCTATTGGTAAATCGCAAATTATCTATACAACTGTACTTTGTTACGGTAATACTCTTATTCCAATGCGTAGAAGAAATATGCATAATGCATGTTCATTTTTGAAAATAACTTGCCCTTGATAAATCTACGTTGCAAGATGTTTCTGATTGTAACATCCGACGGTATTCATCCCATCAAAGATTTGCATAGTTCCCAGAAATCTTACATGTCCTCATAAATATGACCCGTTTCATAATTCCATTGTAAAATAGTTATTCCAAACCAAATGAATGACGAGGTCAGAGTGTTACGGAGATTTACTAAAAAGACACCGGTAAGATTTACTTTTTCCCGTTGTCATTCATTTTGCCAATCCAAATCCCAATTCGCTCACAAACCTACCCAACTAGGTTCTGGTATTAAATACCAGTATTTTAATATACACATCATGACACAACATTATTTTACTCGACTAAATTAGAGTTCATCTTCCCTGGTTGAGTGGATTTATTTGGATTAAGAACTCCAACTAACCTCTCCCGGAAATGTTTTCCTCCATCCCTGGAAAACCTCACCTTGCACATATCTCATCTTAGTTTGAAGTTTTTGCTCCACCCAGGCAAAGGAAGTTATATTTATGCCAGGTCAAAACCAACAAAGTCAACTCTTTCCTTGAGCTTGCTTGGTGGTCCAATTTAACACCCAAATGAAGCAAATAAGTCATACCTCGTTACTTGATAAGTAAGCTGAATGGAATCTGCCTAAGCTAACAACTCTGTGGAAAGCAGCTTAGTTCCTTAACTTAAAGTAAGTTCCTGACTCCGTTAGTTTGGGATGTTTGCGGATGAAGAATGTGCACAATAAAGGGATGACATGCCATGGCTAGGATCGGATGTTTTCCTTCTTCCTGGAACCATGCATCATCCATAGGAGGCCATTACTCACTATTAGAATTACGTTACGGCACAAGTTTGGGAAGAGGGAAAGTTAACTTTCTATCCATCCAATGGATTGTGCTGATTCACGGGATATCCTTGGTAAAACTAAGTTTGTATCCCATCCAGAGTGTAGAGTGAAGTAATAATAAGCTCTTTAAATATGGTTTGGCTCGTCTTCCCTACTCAGACAATAATTCCTCCAATCAAAACCAACAAGGCGACTTAACTTTCTGGACAAAAATGTAAATTATGTAGGAGTCAGATGAACAGGAAAGCAGGCACAAAGTTTACCTTTTACTTTACCCGAGTTGACTAGGAGAGAGAAAGTTAAATAAATAAATAAGATGCGAGACAACGAGCTTTTTCTGCCAGGTTGGATTAGAAACAAATACTTATCCCCACTTGGAGTGAGGTGAGGTGTTGAGAAATAAATAAATTAATGCGAGAAAATAAAACTTTCTCTCTTCTACGCAATGAGCAATAAAGCAAATTTCTTGCAAATACGAGTACTCTGGGCGAGGAAATCCAAGACTACAAAATATGCTGGGACTCCCGCATGCAAATACTGTAATGCATTTATAAATAATTTAGAAAATCCCACAATTCCTCCACCAACCTGTGTAAACAGCTCCAGGAATATATTTATCCGGTTTCTCGGGGTCACCACTGATTACAATCTTGAATCCATTGTCGCCCAACGTTTTGAAGCCGTTGTCAACTCCCACACCATGCGGGCGTCTATCACACCATAATCCTTGAACCACAAAGGTGTTCAACAAAATCCCTAAAATTATCCAAACAACTTTTCCTCCTGCTTCGGCCATTCTTCCTTAGTCGATTTGCATCCCCAACGGAAAATGGTGAAGGATGAGACGATAACTTTTCTTTGAGTCAAATAATAGCGAGATACCCAGATTTTCTCAATTTGTC
Source organism: Folsomia manolachei (assembly GCA_036491905.1). Classification (NCBI taxonomy): domain Eukaryota; kingdom Metazoa; phylum Arthropoda; class Collembola; order Entomobryomorpha; family Isotomidae; genus Folsomia; species Folsomia manolachei. The sequence continues at coordinate 12,872 of JAAXNX010001605.1, read as the reverse complement.
CCGGTTTTTAGTTGCTCCCGTTCTTTGTTGGGCACTTGGTTTTATCTGCTTTCTCTTGATAATTAAGTTTAAGTTACTAAAATATTTGTGAAAATGTGAAATCGCCAAGAAACAAAGAACAATTGTTGTCAGGATAAAGGAACAAATTTAAGAACAAAAGCACAAGTTGTTCCTCGGAAAATTGAGTCTACCTTCGACACGATTAAGTGACCGCAATGATTTTAATCTTTAATCCCGTTTCAACACTGTAATTAAACTGTGGTTGTTTGTAAGAGTTCTTACTCTTTTCTCTCTTTCCCCACGAAAGACCTATTTGTTCCAAACTTTCTTTACTTGGTGTAAGCAACTTGTTCAGTGTCCGACCAAAATTGGACTAACATAGAAATGAGGGGCACAGCTTCATATAATGCGAGACTCAATCCGAGTTTTGCTTGTAGTTGGTTAATCTTTTCCTTTACTCGTACTCGAACCCTGCTTCTTTTCTTGGAGTATTTTACGTCGAGTTTCCTCATTTTAAGCAAGCAGGCAAGGATTTCTTATGAATTCTGCATGATTACTGTCTTTTGCAAAACATTAAAATGATGTAGGTTTGGCTAACGTATTCATCTTAACAAAACTAAAAAAAGTGTATAACATGAACATCAAGTGTTTGGCTTAGAGAGCCAGAAAACTTAGTTGATGATGGATATCTCACACAGATTGTGGTTTGTATGCAAAATTTTGCAGAGAATATGATATTCGACTTTCATTTGATTTTTGGTTCTCGTCACCTCTGTGACATTTGGCAGTCTGACTAACTTAGTCGTACTTGGTTAATGTGTGAACCATACAACGGGACACTACATATTTGTCTTGTGTTAAGCCCGTAATTTTTCCATGGTAGGTTAGGTTTTTAATTTTTCCATGGTCTAATATTGCATAATAGTTTGATAAGTTTTAATTCCTACGCCGTGGAATATACTCGTAGAAGGTTGTTATTCTCAGTAAAGATATGGTTGTAGTAGTGACATAATTCTTAATTTTTAATTTAATTTAAATCAATTTAGTGGAGCATTCAAAAACATTAACAAGGTTAGTTAGTTAGTTAACACATAAAAATCTGATTTGCACTTAGAATGTGCATCCAAGTAATCTGGGATAAAAAGTTTATAATACAATATCTATGACGCACACTCCTGTTCAAGTTTGACCGACAGTCTAAACAAACACTTCAAAATAAATGTCATATCGTTTTGAAATGTCATCAAATTCAATGTCCTCTGGTCAAGTCGAAGAGTTTGTCCTCATATTCAACACAGGACTTGTGTGAGCGAAATTTCTTTAGGTCGTGGTCGAGTGCTTGATTTCTTTTTTCATGTTACTACGGCCAAAGACGTAAATCTTCACAATTACAGGCACTCAATGTCCATCATCATTTCTGGAAGTATCTGCCTGCATGAGACGTGTTTATTTTAATAGCAAATATTTACTGGGTCTCATCTCAACTCGTGATATTATGACATACAACAACAGTTTAAGGCTGTAACTGAGATTGGACAGAGGCCTTCCAAAATTTATTGATTATCGAAGCCATCATTTCCACCAATACTTTGTTTAGTGTGGGGTTGAGTGACTGAAACCAGTCAAGTCAAGGTTATCGTGGGTCCCTGACGTTGCCATTTATAAATTCGTACATGTTATGTAAAATGCCTGGCAGTAGTTATCCATTACATCATTGGTTATAATCACTCTCACTCGTGAATCACTTTTGTTTCTGAGATGAAATGGAAATGACATTTGCAGGAAAAGTCTCACAAAATGTGGTGTTATAATATTTGATATATTGCATTTTGACACAGAAACCTGCCAAACGAAGAAAAGACCATGAACTTAATACACGGGACGACAATGTTAACTTGATAATGTTAGCTTCACAACATTTACTTGTAGTGTCTTTACCGTTCTTCAGCACTTTGGCAGAAGAAATGACGGAAAATACAGCAACATAAGTAGAGAATTATTATTAGCATATTTCCAAAATAGATGGGTTGATGTTCCACTTGGGGAGCACGGTTTGGTAAGAGGCGAAGTCAATAACCAAACAAGAAGTAAGTGAGGTATGCCAAAAATAACAATAAAGATTCAACCCATATTAATTTAAATACCAGATCATCGACATTATGACTAGGATCTATCTGTAGACGACGGATGCAGGCTGTCAGTTTTGTAGTATTTTAGTATTATCTAACTTATTAATCACTTATTCTCTGTCATTTCATGGTATCATTATCATGTTACCTACTTTTACCCAAAGTTTCATGAATTCACTCAGAATTCTAACAATGACGAGTTACAGCCTGTAGTTACAGGGCTGTGAATTTGTCACTACAAAGCAAACCAATGAGATATTTGTGAGATAATGGAAACACAAGAAATTTGAAGGTACATAAAGGAAATTCTATGCGTAGGCATCGAATCGAAGCCCAACGTTTTCATTTGGACACAGCATAGTTAGTAAAATACAAAACACTGAAATAGTCTCAATGGTACAACAACAGGACAGAACATGGAACAAGGAGCATTACAACAAAGTCCGACTCAACATAATATTATGCAATTTGCTATCCTTGCTTTCTCCACAATAACCAACACCCAACGCAGTTCTGCAGATGCTAGCCCAGTAACTTTCTCAATGGCGATTTAGTGATGTCTTGGGACTTGTACAAAGCTGATTTCTATGAATATTGTAATATTTGAATGAACACAATTGAAGAGAGTAGTTTGTTTTAAAACCTCTGCTTATTTTCAAGCTTCCCTAAAAATTTCGCAATATGAGGCTAGTTTTTATTTGTAATATTTCCTATTTTGGTAGACCACTTATGCAGAATCATCACTTTCTATTTCTTTAAAATCAGTTCACCACCAAGGAAGTAAGGAACTTGTGTACCAGGATGAGTTGAATTGGTTTAAGTATATTTTTCGGACTTGACCCAATTCAATGGCCACTGGTTTATTGTTATGTGCAGTGTAAAGACTTTCTCTGTTCTATCAAGGACTAACTACTAGCCAGGAGGAAAGAGGAGCCGGGTGGGTGCCAGATAAGTTATATGTAGCTCAAGATTCATTTCCAACACATTTCCAGCAATTGCATACTTATGAAAAACTAATTCTTGTGAGGTAACAGCAGACTGATGAAGTACATGCAACGAATTTACATGAAAAATAGAATCCATATGATGCTGTCACTTACTAAAAATCCTTTAAGAACTCGTGCTCATGCTTACTGCTTCGAATAGTGAGAATGTGGATGGCATTTTTCATTTAATTTCCTTCAATGATGGGTTTTATAAGTCTTGTAATTGCTGCAATTGTACGGTGTTTATCTATTGAATCTAAACTGGAAAGGAAGAACCAACAAAGAAAGTCAAACCAGTTCTGCAAACAACGCAGGAAGCAAAACATCGCAAACTAATCATTTACTTTACACAAACGGAATGAGTTCAATTCAGCTATTTTATGAAACTCGACACATTTTTTTTCAATCTCAAGAAAAATGATGGTGTAGCTAGTGATTGAACAACAAAGCCAGGATCCTACTCAAGTTTTCCATGGAGTGCAAAAGATGTTCGAGTGGAAAGTGGTAAGTAAAAGATTTGCCATTTTTTAGAAAAGAGTTGATTTTGCAATTACGAGAATTTGTTGGCAGACCTTAACAATTGGTCAATTGTTGAAGTACGAATTATATTTGATGGAAAAAACATGTTAGTTGGAACAAACTTAGTTCACTGAATGAGTGTAAACCACAAACATGAAACTATCAAATGAAACAAAATAGAATTTTTTTTCTTTATTTTTATCGCTTCAGAAGTCAAAGTGGGTCCCTGACATGGATTCTGGAAACCTATCATTATTACAAATTTATGTGAACTTTTCTAGAACAAGTAAATGCAATAGTGGGACTAGGCTAAGGCTGAGATAAGGAGAAGTCTTAAGAGACAAACTTTTTTAAGAGCAAAAACTTTTCCATTAATTCCCTTTTCCATGTAAATCATAACAGGATATAAAAGTTTAGTTTCAACGTGGGAATACCGACAATTCTACTAGATCTGAAGTAAGGAAAACAAGATGGAAAAATATGAAATAAAAAGAATTGGAGTCAAGAATTTCAAATAATTTTCAATTTTTATTCATTATTTTCACAACTTACATTTTACAACAATAACGGGCACATGAAAAATAAAATTGAAAGCTTTCGAGAAGTAGACTAACAAAAATGTAAGTACATATTTCTGAGGTAAGTATATAAATAAGTTGTATTCTTGACGATACCAACCAGTGGTTACAATTAAATACGCGTTACCTCACCACATTTAAATTGGACTCGGAGACGTATTGTATTGACGACTTTGTTTTCAGGAAGCGTTCAGTAGATTCATGTAATTGAAATTGAACACTTGCGGCAACAGAATTCCACCCATCCTTCATAATCACTGGATAAATATAAATCTCGAATTTTTGTACTCAAGTAAATGTCGTGTATTTGGGTACATTTCAAGAAAAGCTAATGTTTCAGTCTGTAAAAGTGTTAAGAGTATGCATGCAAGCATTTGTTTCCTTGCATCATCACCACCATCACTTAAATTCTTCTAAATCCGCTTCATCTATCGACGACGGCGACGAAAGTTCAATGCGTATTTAAAAATTAAACCGATTCTATAAACCTATCCAGTGTATCTTACGTTTGTGGCTAATATAAAATTCAGCTTTAAAAATATTGCTGTTTGCCGAGTCATTAAATTATCACAATGGAAGTCAGTATACAAGACTAATTGATTCCTTCACTACTTAAAAGCATAGCCATAGCTGACTGATGACGGAAAGGGTGTAAAGTATAATACGAAAAAAAATTAAATCTCAGTAACAGAAAATGGACAAAAATAGCAAAAATACTTGATAAAATTTTGATGTCTACGAGGATAACAAGTAAGATTCACGAGAACCAATAAACCATAAACCAAATTAATTAGCAGGAGTAGTGCAGGAAAAAACTAACTAGGTATATAAAACAATTAATAACAAACCGTAAAACTAGATTACAACAGAAATTTAGAAGTTATTAGCCAAGTACAAGGGGACTAGGGCCAGAGGGAACTTACCTTCTGCCATCTTTTTCGTTTCTGGCATTGCGCGAGTCTGGAAGATGTTGAAACTTGCAGTTATGAGAGTTACAATTGTTAAGAACAATGTTGGGACAGACAACAGCGTTGCAATCAATTGTGCTGAAAAAAAGGGTAGAAAATCATAATTCAGATCTAGCTAATATTTTAAATATGCATATTATGTTGAAAGAAAAGATTGAGCAGATCACCTTAAAATGTTGCCATCAGCCGCAGTCACAAAAAGCACGGAAGTGTAGGGGATAAATTTGCATTGAAAGGATTTATTTGACTTGGGTTTTAATAAGAAATTGGGCAAATAAAGGGTCCTTCCGTTGGCACCTCGGTTCTTAAGGGGTCGGACTTTCCTATCTGGCTCCAAAACGTGCCGAGTTAAGCCACCAACAATGATGCTGCCCAAACCTTTGCCAGAATTACGCTTTCCTGTGTTTTTCGCACTTGCTTGGTTGGACCTGCAAATGCAAACAACAGAATTTGTATAGAACATCTGCAGTTTCTCAAATAATAAAAAATAACAACAAAACCTAGCAATTGTAGAGGACGATGTTGCTGATGGAGTAGGAATTGCTTCTTTCCTTTTATGGTTCGGTCCCTTGAGTGATGAAATAATTTGTTCTTCCAGCTTTTTAAAGTTGATCGGCCCTTTCTTTAATTCATCTTTTGTTGTGAGTTTGAAAATCTCTTTAAATTTGGTCAACATATCCCCAGCCCCGGTGGACGGAATCTTGTATAACTCCCCAGTTAGCTCCGCTCCTAACTTTTTACATTCAATTCCAAAATTTACTGATTTTGAACGCATATCAAAAGCCTTTGCAATAGTTGATACAGCATCTTCATGTACATCGTCTGCCTCCAAATTCTTAAAATACAAACTTTTTTCTGCGACTTCCAACTGCTTTCGCAACTTATCCACCTGTTGTTCTATGCGAGAGCATTGTGACTTTTTCTCAACGTGTTGATTTATCTTATCAATGGCAGATACTAAAAGATTTGTTGCAGATTTTCTACAAATAAAATACTGCAATTATTAATACTCTTTCAACAGTGATCTGAAAAAGTTATTTAGGCAAAAGTACCTAGAAGTAAGAAAGTCTTTCTCCGATCTGGTCAAGTTGATCTTTATTTCGCTCTTCTTAAATGTTGCCCTTAATAGTTTTTCACGAAGTTGTAATTCCTCCTTGGTACGATTAAACTGTTCAGTCTGTAATACAAAAAAGAGAACAAGTAACTAGTTTTATTTTATCTGCTTCAAAGTCTCCTTTCATATACCAAACTTTCTCCAGTTGCGTTGGATTTTGCGTTGTTGCGAATCGTGGGTGGGGTTGAAGAAGCCCGTTTAAGTGCTAAAAGATTAAAAAAAGTATCAGTGAGCTTAGCTAATAGTGGTTGTGGTTATACTACCAAACTTTTCAATAAAATTAATAGAATACCTGGTTGTGGTTTAACTGCCGATTGTTCCAGAGATCTTTCCAAAACTTGGTCCACTTCGTTTAAAGTTGATATTTCAGGAGCGGTAAATGCGGAAGGCACTGAGGGCACAGGAGGAGAGCTAAGCGGCGAAGGAACGACCTTAACTGAGGGAGAAGGGCAAGCCGATGTCGTGGGAGTCAGTTTATCATCATTTGTTGATACGGAGGCTATTGTGTTCCCATCTCCATCACTCTGTGGGGGTATTGAAACCTCGTCATCCAGTACTTTAGGCGAATTTATGGAAAGTGGCGAAGATGGTTGAGTTTCGTCAGCCACAGATGTTGTTGTCGGAGTACATGAAGAACTGGATTGATTGTCTGCAGAGTTTTCCATACAAACTTGTTCGTTTTGTTGCACCTCTTCGGTAACTGGTGGGTCGCCACTAGAACCACTTCCCTCGGGGGAAACTAAGCTCGGGGAAACAGTTGCTGACGGAGGATTTAGAATGTTGTTCTCCAAGTTTGGAGGCAAGCTATTACTTTGAAGATATGGGTTTCCACTTATTCCATTTTTAGATGCGCTTTCTCTCACAGATTTTAAAAATTTATCCAAGGAAGAATGGAATTCTTGAGGCAAATTTGCTGATGCTGTAGAATTGCTGTCTTCGTCGTCCTCATCCTCTGTTGATTCATCATTGTTACGAAGTTCGATAACAATTGGCTGTATCTTTCTTCGAGAACCTCCCCGTCCACGAGTAGTTCGATCAATAGAGTGTACATTCTTCCTAGGATTGCTACCGTACTTTGATTTAAAAGCGTTAGGATTAACGATAGTTCGAGTGATTGAGAATTCATTAGTTGGTTTAGTTGATGAAGAAGTAACAGCTTGATGAGAATATGGTGTCATTTTTAAAGACGGAGGAAGAGGCCGAGTTCGGTTGACCGGTTTTGTTATGACTTTTTGAGGGCCACTGGTGCCGGAGGCAGGTATTGCTGGACTTTGTTTATTTGTCTTTTGAGGAGAGGATATTTTGGCTTTTTTTGGTCTGGGTTCGGCAGTGACACCAATAGAGGATTCAGGCTGAGGCTCAGATTGACTAGCGGGAGGTATGGGAGTGGTAGCGGGAGGTATAGGCGAAGGAACTTTTTCAATTGAATCAAGAATACGAACAACGCGTTGTTCGTTTTCATCGGTCTGCACCACAATTCCAGTCAGAGAAGAAATGTCAGTGTCTGAGGGTTGGGCTGAAGTAGTGGCGCTTTCACGAGAAGTGACGGTTCTATGTCGCCCGTCTTGTGAGACAGATATAGAAATTGTGGACAAGTCTGATGATTTAGTAGTAGATGCATGCTTGGATTTGGAAGAGGATGACAGTCGAGTAGAAACTTTTGGAGAGGATGACGACCGGGTCGCAGATTTGGACGAGGATGACAATCTGGTAGAAACTTTGGAAGAGGATGACGATTGGTTGGCAGATTTGGAAGAGGATGGTCTGGTAGAGGTTCTTTTTGCTGATGAATTACTTGAGTGGCGATGGGTATGGCTTTGAGATCCAGAAGAGGAAGAAACCCTACCGCTGGTATGGCTATTGCTATGAGTGTGAAACGATATGTCGGAGGACGTCCTTCTCCCACTCCTACCCCTCGAGGACGATGACAAGGCAGCTGAATTACTGTTGGAAGATTTGCTATTTCGACGTTCTGTTTGCCTTTTAGAAGTGGAGGGCGGCGCCGATGTCGATGATGATTTCTTTACCTCTGTTTCAGTCGCTTGTTTTCGTTTTAGTAAGTCCATTGCTTCCTTTTTCTTTTTCTGGGTGGCCAAATCCGATAGAAGCTTACTTCTTAGGCAAAGAAGTTCTAGTTCATTCTCATTCTCCTTTTCACTATCGTCTGGGGGTATGTTCGCCAGGGAAGTGGTTTCAGTCTGAGTTTCTTCATGGCCTAAAACTTTGTCATCTGACTGCGATGACGGCATAGTCTGCATTAATCCTGTCAATGCCTGAATTCTCAACTCCAGAACTTCCAAGTCTTCATCGTCAACATCTTCTGGATTAATGGCAGGTGAATTGGTTTGTGAGGGGTTATAATTTTCAGTTGTATTTATATTTGATAATTCTTCCCGTGAATCATTTTCCCAGTTTTCATCATTGAACGGTGCAGGTGGAGAATTATTCTCTGCCAGTGGAGCTGGTGAATGCGAATCGGTTGAAATATTCGCGGAAGACACGGGACTTGCTTCTGCTGGTGGTAGTACAAATTGTGGTCGAGGTGGTGGGAGTGCACCTCTGGTCGGGTCTGCATCCGGATCTTCAAAATCGGTTTCCATTTCTGATTCCGAACTTGACGTAGAATCTATCACAATTAGTTCTGCTACCCGGGTAGATCTGTCAATAATTGACAATACTTCTATATCGTTATCCTCTTCATCTGCTAATTCTCCCTCATTATTTGGTTGAGGAGTTTCCATTTCCTCCAATTGCACAACAGGCGTCGGCGGGGATTCATGGTCAACATGAACTGCGTCCGGTGACCGGGGTGGATCACAGAAAACAATGACTCGATTTTGTTGGACACTACCCGGAATTCTTCTTATGACTGATGAGTGGTCAACATCACCATTACGCATTCTTTCACCGTCATCCATTGTTCTACTCCTCTTGTGCCTTGTTCTTCCAGACACCGTACGATGATCATGACGACTACTAATACCCTGATGCTGGTCGACATCCGCGTCATCCATGAGTGGGCTACTCCATGTTGGAGATGGAATAGAGGATCCTTCCAATGAAACTGGTGGAAAGAATAAAATTAAATCTTAAAATTTTCTCCCTTATTTTACCGAAGAAGACTTCATTATTACTTTACTCTTTACTTACGTCTTCCCGCATGTCTATCCTGCTCATTGAACCGTTTCCTATGAACATTTCTATGCGGTGGAGATGGACTATGGACAGTGTCCCTGGATTTGCTGTCCAGCTCCGAAGCCCATCTTGCCACTGAAAGATTTTCAACTAGTGTCGTCCGTTTCGGACGACCTCGTCGCCGTCGTGGTGCAGGAGAGGCATCATATCGGGGAGGAGAACCAGAAGAAGACACCCACCCACCATCTGTGGCCAGGTTATAAGCAGTACGTCCCTTAGTTGGAGACTCGTCCTCCAACAAATAATCCCTTTGATTCGTGGGACGTTTCCTCCTCCGATGACCCGAGGGAGGAGGAGGAGTGACATGGCGGGGCTCCTCGTCTTCACTTAATGGACTCAAAAGTTCCGACTCCCGAATTTCTCCTTCTTCAACGTCTGATTCCATTCTTGTCGGAGGCAGCAATGGGTCCCTGGGATGGGATGATAAGGTAAAAAGATAAAATCAGACCTAACCATTACCCACCGGTGTCTATCTTATCATTCAAACAAAGTTAAGTTCTTATATAAATTTGATGTATCTACAAGCATGCACTTCCCACTTACCTCCTTTCCTTCCACAAGACCAAGCCCACGAATTAGTTAAAAATTCATAATTTAAATAAATATATTTTATACTCCTAGTACTCATTAAATGAAAGAAAAATGGCTGAATTTGCTCGCCTGATAAGAGTCACACCCAATCTGCTCCTTATTATGTTGCAATCACAGCACAAGAACCACTATCACATTTCTTTAGAGAGAAACGATAAAATTCCATGACTAAGCTTAAATACAAAGCAACTAGCTCGTCATTTATTATGTAAGTTCGTCAAGTTAATTGTAATCCCATGTAGTAAAAATGCTAAAGTACAAAAATCATCTAGACCCGACTAGAAAGACTTCATAAAACTACGGATTGAAATATAATAAGTCAAAATATGATTGGACAGTAAACCAAGTCCTCATAAAGAGTCAAAAAAATTAATTAATTAAGAAAATATAACAAAAATGAGAAGTCAAAATTTTAATGTAATCTTGAATCAAAACAAATCCCAGAAAATGTCCTTGAGTCCTTGAGAGGATAGTTATAAAGTTATGAAGGAAACTCAAAAATTGTAATCTTTCTAGAGCTCCGAAATTCACGCGTGGTTTTGTAATTAGTTAATTTTTCAGCTAATTAATATATTTCGCAAAAATTTGCTAACTTTCACTTTTCTTTGCTGGAGAATAGAGCACTTTGCAAAAATCTGGCACGAACCACACGCTTACAAAGTAGCCGCCACGTAGCAGGGGAACTCTGACTTGGGGTGATGCATGCATGCACGCATGGATTGGATAAGGTGAGGTGAGATAACCCAAGATAAGGTAAGAATTGTTATCGAACCAGATTATAATGGGGCATAATAATAAGTGACTCACATTTATTATTTGCTGCTTATAACGCTACAACTGAGCGGAATGAAGGCATGCAGGTTTGAAGACTGTTTTTGCAAAAAAGTCTCATCTTTCAGGGTATGAAAATTTTTATGGTTGGAAAAATATTTTGCAAGTTTTTATCTTGTAACTAAACACCGTTTTAGGCGTCAATGGCGCAGTCAGGGATTAATTCAATGGCTGGATTCCAACCGTTGGCATGTATTATCTTATCCGGTGTCGGTTGTTATTCATATCAGTGGTTTTATCATGTTTATGCTTATAATGTGTGGCCGTGTTTGATTTTTTAAGGTGAGACTCCCTGTCAAATCGCTGTTAAATTTGTATTGTTCAAATAGTTGCATGGATAAAATTCTTACTTTGTTAGTGACTGCGGAATATGTTGAAATGGAGGAGATGCTTGTATAAGTTGTGCAAACACTTGAAAAATGTGTGGATGGACATTTTGTTAGCACGTTTAAAATGTTTGAAAAATTCTACGATTATGGCGACATGAACTGGATGAACTAAATCAAAGAAATAGATTCGACATATGTATGAACGACGGACAGGCAACTTAGCTTAAGACGTTCAGCCTTGGCCTAATTTCTTCTATAGTACAAATAATCTTAAGAATCAATTATTTCAATAACTTACCCGGCTTGACCTCTGCTCATATCGTTAGTTGCCTTACTTAATCACAAATTGTGATTCACAATTATCCGAAATTGATAGCTATCTGCAGTAGATAGCCTTTTAAAATGTGGCTAATTCTCTTAACAAAGGATATTACAACGCACTAGTTGAGACAATATTCTTGTCAAGAATGCAGGCATGGCGTGGCGTACCCAACTTCAACGGAACTGAGCAATTGCATAAACATTAATTCCGTGTATTAAATGTTGATAAACATTCCTTTTTACAAAGTACTCGTATATCATTTTATAAGGTAAAGTAATATGATGCTTTTTTGCACATAAGCGCAATAAAATGTCCAGTTACTAACCATATAATTTGGGCCGTGTCCAGAATTTTTTGGGGATACTGGTACTGCTGGTGGTTGTTTGGTTTAAGGGTCCATGAAGGGTTCTGTCCCTGTGCATGATGATGAGAGTTAAAGTTGTGGGAAGGTGATTGTCTGGGTCGAAAATAAGGACGCCGATTCCGAAATCTTGGTCTTGGTGAAAAATTTCTACGCATTGCATGCACTAAAACACTAAAAGTGCAACAATGCAAACAACAATGTCCTTTGTCTGTCGACTTGAATCATGAACTTAAATAATCAGCTAACGATATTTCTTTCCTTACTATAAATTTAATCCTAATCAGTCTCAACTTTTACTGAATCTATAAGACTTCCACAGATACTATGCAGGAGTACAAATTGCACTTGTTTTGCAGATTAAGTCCTCACTCTTAAACTTAAACGGGTAATTAATTAAATTTCCATTCTGTGGATTAATCAAGTCCAAATTGAAATAAGGTGAAGATTTTACTTTAAATTAATTTTGGCCAGATGATCTCCACAAGATGAACGTGTATGCCAACGTGGTAAATTCATGCAGTGATAAGATACATGGACACATATTTTTGCAACATTGGCCCTATTGATAATTTAGTTAATTAATGTACTCTGAGCATACTTTTTTATGACTTACTCAGCATAATGCTAGTTATATGCTGTGCCATGATATAATTGTGGCAGGTAAATGCATAACATGGAACAAAGCATGTCGTATCTCAACCAGTGTACAAGTGTACTGATAGCATACTTTAGTGTATTGCATTGTAACGATTTACTGCAGATGCATGCCATCGTTTAATGATGTTCTTACTTATGGATGGTTATTTTGTGGAAGTTATTGTGCGCAAAAAAACGGACTGAATTGTTAGTTAGATGATGTTTAACTCTGACCAAATATCCAACACTCTAAGGTTAAAAGTTGCGAATGTGATATTTTGTAAAAATGAATGTCCTTGTGCAGCTGCAG
>JAAXNX010001604.1:0-17019 GCA_036491905.1 Folsomia manolachei | reverse complement strand
CCACCTGTGACCCCAGAAGTAATATAAGTCTTCAAAAGCTTATTAGGTCAATTATTCCCCACCCACCAGCGTATCCATGTCATACGAGTCTTGCCCCGTGAGCAAGGGTGGTTTCGCAATGCAAATGATGCCTCCCAAGGTCAGCAGCGCCGCCAGAAAGGTCACCAGACCTAGTCTCTCTCCTAGCGTAAAATGCGCCAGAATTGCCACCGAAACGATGGAGAGACTCCCAAGCACCGAGACATCTGCGACGGGCATGTGTTGAATGGCGAGAAAGTAGCAAATTATGGAGGCGAAGCCGAGAAAGGCGCGACCCTAGAGGTGAAAGGTTAGTGACCTCAGGTCAGAATAGGTCAAAGTTAGAATGCGAGGGACTTACAAACAGGAAGGCAAGAGTTCTCAGTCTTGCGGGGTCAGTGGGAGGCCAGATAGGATGGAAAAGACCCCGAGAAGAGCCTCGTCTCTTAATAAGTGACCTAATGACAAGAGGTGTGGCTGGAAGGGTCATACCAAGGAATCTGAATAGTCCTAGATTAAGGACATGAACACCTTTTAAATATTTGACAACTACGCCCGTGGAGGTGAATAAGAGTCCGGAGGCGATAGCTAGGGCCAACCCAGTTCCTGGAGAGGTTGTCCAGGAGCCTGTCGCCTGAACCTTGACCTCTTTCTTCTGGACAGGATATCTGTACTACTTCAGGAGTGGGAGGAGGACTGTCCTTGTCTTCCTGGAGGAACTGAGAGCCTTCTGTGACTTCTTTCTCGTCTTCTTCTGGGTCATGGAGTGACATTTCTGTCCCAACGGAAGACATGACCTCACAGTTACTTGTCCCCCTTCTTCCAGAAACTAATTATATTTCCGCTATTATGGAAATTACCGCAGGTTTTTCATTTGGGAGATGAATTATCTGCAACAGCAGTAATCATGGCACAAGTTACGAATTCCAACTAACGGCGTCAAACTTCATGCACAGGAATGAATGAATGAGTTTTATTCAATTGTTTGATTGACAAAGCAAAGTTGATAAGATCCCAGCCAATCTATTGTTATCTCAAGCTCCACTCCACAAAATCATGAACCCAGTAAATTAGTGAGCACTACTTAATTAAGGTCAATCATATATTCCTTCATTAAATGAGAGCAGATAAATAAAGGCAATAAATTAATTAATTAGAAATTATTGGCGACGTTAGTGTTAGATATCCGGCTCACTTCTTCCAAGCCGAGTAATTATTATGATGTCCTAATTGTGTAGTTGAAGATGAGGGGGTGTGGCTACTTGGCGGCGAATCTGGGACCTCCTCCTTGATAACCACCCCGGAATTGGAGGGCTGATAGTTATTTACAGGACTTTTATAATGTTTCCCCAGGATAAGATTGGCATTAGTGAGAGACAACGAGTTATTATTGATGAGTGGGTGTGGATGGGGGTGTTGGTGTTTGAATGGGAGCTTCAGAACTTTCCTGCCACTCCACAATGGAGGAGAGAAGCCTTATGTAGCGGATGGCGAGACGAAGGATTTCATTTTTGCTTAGTTTACGATCCGGGGGGTACGTGGGGACGAGGCGACGCAGTTCTGGAAGATAAGATAAGCCCAGATAAGACACTGATAAGCTTGGTTAAGACCATTTCTGTCGTAAAACCACTTTAATGCGAAAAATCGACAATTTTTAGGAATTGTCTCAACTTGCCTCAAACTAAAAATTGCGACAATTCACTTTCTCTTTGCTATTTCCCGGATTAAATCGCAATTTGTTTTTGCAAAAACATTTTCGCAAATTATTCGCAGATAATATAAAATATTTTGTAATTACTTTGAATCTCACCGGAAAAAGCTCCAGCCACATTTTGCTGTCTATAACGCTCTCTGGTATTTGTAAAAACTTTGCGATGCGTGTGAACCCGTGGGACGCCGGCGTCATTACTAGATTGTTCCTCCTCCATCTTTGGGAGGGGGTGTGGTTTGTTGGCAGTTGGTTTCCGGGTTCCTTTCCGTCCTCGGGATTTGCTGATCTAAATAAAATAATGACAGGTTATCATCACGAATCAAGAAAGTATGAAGAATCTTCACTGAAGATAAGTTCTTACCCGTGTCTTGGCTCCGGAGGTGCATACACTCTCCTCTCCTTGTTCTTTATTAAGCTGTGGGTGTGGTCCGACCTCCATTCCATCTAGAAGGTCATCAATGGAGGAGGAATCCTCCTCCGAGTAGAAATGCATGCTCCCACTCCCACACTCCTCCTCCTCCTCGGAAGACTGACTTATCTCCACTTCCACTGCTACCCGGGTAATAGGCTCTCTTGCCTGGGTGGGTGGTGGAGTGGGGTTGCCTCTTGTCTCGGGATTAGTGCTTGATTGCATCGCTGAAGTGTTTCCTGTCCGGAGTCTGATTACAGAGTGAATGGTTGGAGTTGTGGTGAGGTTCCTTTTTATTGTCTTCTCAGAATGATGGATACTTATCCAATATTGACTCTCTTCTCCAACTATTGTCACAATTAAAACAAGGAGGATGATCCGGGGCAGGTGGTGGGCGATTGTGGTACTTCCGCACTAATCCGGATCCTAATTAGTTAAGTCATCTTTAATGTAACTGCAAAGAAATGTAACTTTTGTTTGATCATGATCCAGATACTTCTTAGTTCTTGGTGACAAGTCGTCAAACTTGTCAATTGTCTCTCTTTATGTGTCCACTTAATGTTACATTGTTTGCGGATAAACTGTACTTTTACTTTCGTTATTTGAACAAGTGCACAAGATAAGTAAATATAGATTTGGTAGTTGAACCAGCCAAATTCCGGATCATTCTTTTAAGCCGATGCCGAGTGTTCCGGTTCCGGATGATTCTGCATTGAATATTTATATTTCAGTGCCTCCTCCTCCTTCTTTAGATGTCGGAGATTGATGAGTACAAATACGAGTAGAAGAGGAAGGTCAATATTTGCTCAAGGTCTTGTCACTTGTTGGACCCACCCACCCACTACCCAGATTCCTTAGCCACTTGTGAGGGTCAGTTCCGATGATATACCACAAAGACTGGTCTCATTCTTCTTGTGAAATGAGAGGAAGTCTGGTTAGGAGTCAGATAAAGATGATTCATTATCTACCAGTTGAACATGTCCACTTGCTTTGATTGACGTTATCCGCGGTGTACTGCTCTTTCTTGCGGTATTATCCATCAACACTTAACCCAACCCAATCTAACTGAGAAGAGACCCTTGTCATTGACAAGTTGTCAACAAACTATTGGTTTACTCACCCACAAACAAACACATTTATTCTTCTCCTTGAAACAACAGTCGTCTTTTAATACAAACAACTAAGACTGGGATGCTTTTCAATTGTACTGCAATGCTATTGTTCCAATAACGGATAATGATGATTAGGGACACTCCTTAAAATCTCGACTTGAGACAACAAACTAACTGGCAACTGGAGATGCCAAGTTTGAGACTTGTCTCAATTTCCCCAAAGGCTCTCACTGTACTCCTCCAGAGAGTACTGAGTCAGTACTACTGACTCCAGCAATCCAGAACCAACTGAACTGACTTTCTCCAGCTTTTCACTTTCACCAACCAACTCAACTCCAGCCAGAAGAGTGGGAGGAGGAGGAGAGGAGTGTTGACTGGAGATAAGAGAGTCTGGAATGAAAGCTGGGATTACTTGGGAGTACTAGAATATCAATTTGTCCTTCTCTCCCAAGATATAAAGTATCCACAAACTCGTCCTCAATCACAGGCAGCCCTATCTCACTCCAACACCCGCACCCCCACCCAATATCTAGACCTCAAATACAATCCAGGAGAAGTCAGCTTTTCACTTTCACCAACCAACTCAACTCCAGCCAGAAGAGTGGGAGGAGGAGGAGAGGAGTGTTGACTGGAGATAAGAGAGTCTGGAATGAAAGCTGGGATTACTTGGGAGTAGAATATCAATTTGTCCTTCTCTCCAGATATAAAGTATCCACAAACTCGTCCTCAATCACAGGCAGCCCTATCTCACTCCAACACCCGCACCCCCAATCATAGCTAGACCTCAAATACAATCCAGGAGAAGTAAAAGGGGAATGAGCATGAGAATACTTTACACCATTTCAAATCAAACCCATGCATTTTAGGCCTGCAACCAAAGTTCTCTTAAAATCTCAAACTCATTCATCTCTTTTTTATTGATCCAACGGGTTCCTACTACCCGGGTACATCTCAAGGGTTGCGTTGTACCCGGGAAGGAACCTCCTTCTCCACCCAGTCAACTCCTCCCTTCGTTGCTAGCCACCCACCTACTCCAACAATTTTCTCCCCTCTTTTAATTCCTTGGAGAATTTCGCCAAAAAATGAAAATGCTCAAAATTCATCCCCAATTTCCTTCCCTGGGGGTTGTAAGATAAAATAATTAGATTACTATTTTAGGACTTCATTCACAAAGGTCACCATGTTGAGCACCGAAATAACCCAAATAAAGGACGAAGGCCACCTCAAAGCCTTCCTGGACCGCATCCACGCACCCCACTCCATTCCCAAAGGATCCCCGGAAGAGCGCACCTTCAAACAAAAGGTCCTCGACCGTCTCGAAGAACAGCGCGCCCTTTACGGTCATGAATACTCGGACAAATCTCTTCGCTCCGGACCCATCACTGGCGGCTCCTCCTCCTCCAGATGCTGTCCCTGTCCGCGCTCCTCCTGTCGAAAATCCGGCTCCGGCGCAGATCCAGAAATGTGAGTCTTTCCTTCTTCGTCTGTATTATTGACAACTGACCTTCCTTCATTGACCTTCCTTCCAGAGTATGGCGTCGCCTCGAATGCAAAAACCTCGAGACCTTCGACACCTTCGCCCTCGCCGCCGTGGATTCAAACGCCAACATCATAAAATGTCTGATGGCCGTAAATCAATCCCTCTCATTTTGGGAGGAGTCCGGCTCCCGTCCCGACTGGGAAGGGTTATCCGTTCTAGGCGCCTACGGATGGATCCTATCCTTCGCTCTGCAGCACCTCATGGACGAAGATAACCCAAAAGATCCCACCCTCCTCAAGGGACTCGAGAAGATCAAAGAACTCTACGCGGAAATGGCTCAAAGCTCTGAATTATTTGTCGATATGGTCGAAACCTTTTATGAGCATTCTGTTCGACTCCGGTAAGATAAGACACTTATGATAAGCTAATTATCGCTTTAAGACACTTCTCTTCCACCTTATCTTCAGGTCCGACGCCCTCTACACAGTCAAAAAACTCGTGAAAAAATGGAAACTCGAAAAACACAACCCCCTCCAAAAGCATCCCGACAAACCTTTGGGAACTCCATCTCGGGAGCCGATCCGTCGCCTCGGCGCTGGCGGCTTGATGGATTCCGGCGACCCCGGTGACCCCTCCGCCTTCCACCTCAACTGGACCCCACTCATGGTGATGCTCAAGTCCAAAAAGATGTCGAATCTCGGATGGCACGAGTTTGGGCGACTAATCCTCATCGAGAAACTTCATTGGTTTAAAGTTTTCATGCAGAAATTGGTGGATCAGCTGGAACTGGAGGCGGAGGACGTTCACATGATTTCCGAGCACTTATCCTCCATCCAGTTGATGGAGGAGGGGTCGGGAGGGGGGAAAAAGACCAAATCCCACGCCAGAGAGGTTTCCGGAGCGATGATCCAGTTTTCAAAGATTGCGAAGTATCCAATGGAGAAGAATGGGGGTGGAGGAGGGGAAGGGGGGCCGCAGGAGTTGAATTATTGGGTTAAACTTATCTCAGAGTTGTGGTTCTCCGCGGATTATCTACATCTGGAGGCGTATAAGTTGAGGAGGAGGGTGAGTGGGTTATTAATCCGGGATTAATTTCAGATTACTAATCCGGATTACTTCCTCCAGGTCCTAGAAACCCGCGACATCCTCCGAACCTGTTACGTGTACGCCGACATATTTTACAAGCTTGGCCTTCCCTCCTACGACGAATACCTGAAAGGCGGCTCCGCCCGAGGAACTCCCGGTCAAGGCGTCATTGCTAAACGTGACGCTCGTGGAGAACCATCCAAAAAGCATTCTCTCCGTCCCGGACAACAAGCCACGATCCTAGGCGCCTGGAAGAAGTTTGTCACCTCCTCCGACTCCCGCAAGTTATCCGACATCTCGGAAATGTTGGTCATGTCCGACTTCTCCACCAGTATTTATCAAAAGATTCTCCAGTCACGGCCCGTGGAGGCGGAGGATATGCTCATGAAGCTGGAGTGAGTCCCGTAATACCCGGGTATCTGCCAATTACTTGCTTATCCTCCATTTTCTTCCAGTTCCCACAATTTGGACGAAAGACTAGGCAGCGGACTGGTGAGTGGGATGAGTGTCAAGAGCAAGAAGTGACAGTAGCATGAGAACCACACCCCTTCCTCAATCTCAGTACTTTCTCCAAATCCGATGTGATTGAGAGTGAGAGCCAAATTGAATGAAAATGAAAGGAAGCCAAATATTAGTCGTCTTTCTTATGTAATCCAGGAAAGGAGTCTTGTTATGTCATTTATTAATCTGACCAAATAATAAAAATCATGTTCCACAAGTAAACACTTGTAAATTGACTGAATCTGTGCAAATAGTAGAAGGAACAATGGAATAACTGGATTTACGAGACAATTCAAAGTTGGAATCTGGATCAGACCAGTGAGAGACACTGAATTTGATCAGTTGTTGCTATTACAAAGAAGGAGTTCCAGAACAAACGTTGTATTGATCTCTTGTTGTAATATTAGTCTTGTCCTCTAACTCCTGTCCACAAATTGAATCCGGTCGGAAGTTGGTATAAAGGCAATCACATAATCAATCTCACAATAAAATTCTATCCAGTTCAAACCAGTTCCATCCTTAGTTAACTTTTTCATCTCTTCCGACTTTTGACTCCAATATTATCTAAATTTTCTACTTGGTCACGTGTCCAAGTACTAGCCCACACCCACTTCCTGACAGTCTCAGCTAGCTTGGGTGAGTCGAGGTTAGTTGTTGGGGTCCAAACTACTTTACAAAGTCAGTCATCCCTTAAATTGGAAGGAGGCTGGATGAGACGGGTTCAGTCAGCTTATGAATAAATTAGGAACGAGCCCATATCCCTTGAAGGGAGCCCCTTCCTAATCTCTTACCTATTCAATTGTGAGTAAGTCAACTTCTGACTGACACGCGACTTTCACCATGCCCTTCCTGTCTTTTGTGACAAATTGAAACTTTTTTATCAACCCACAACCACCGGTCCTTTGTTCATCCGGACTGGGATTCATTTGTCAGGAAAGAATAGGAAGGGCACGTGATCAACCTACTCACACAAAGGGTCCCACTGTCAACCTCCTGGGAGAAGTGTCCCGGAATCCTGGATAAAAAGTCTGACTGGAGATAAGACCATCCCAAAGTATGTGGAGTGTGATGTCAAGTCATGAGAGCGGATTTATTTCAACACTTTAACTTTTATTCAGTTAGATTAGATTTATATTACAAAGCATGCCTGACTAAACCCCACTTTTATTGAGTGACTTCAAATGTCCCTTTAATATATGGATTGGATTGAATGATCCTATTTCAGGGATAGCCTCATGGATTTAACTTTAATTCAAATTTAAGGATACAAATAAAGTGCCTTACAAATAAGGTTACAAGAAGAGTGACTAGAGAAAAGACTAAATTACCAATTAACCTCTCCTCCACCCTCACATCATCAGATATCTGTACCTCGCCCGGGTCGGATGTCCCACGGGAAGACCTCGCAACCATTTCCGAAATCCACACACCAACACCGCACCCACCACTATGGTAGATCCTCCAATACTGCGTCAGACACCACAATTTTAGTCACTTGTTCCAAAATAACAACCTTATCCATGCTTATCTTCTTCTTATCCTCACCTCAACCAATCCGGTATCTTGCCAAGGATCAAAATCTGCAGTGCAAACCCAAAGATGACATCACACGTCCTAATCAACGCCACAGGTCCCGCCTGCTCCGCCTTCATCGCCAAAATGATGGCACACTGACCCGTAAATGTAAAGCTTGCTAGTGCCCCCACTAAACCCCACTCCCCCAAAGAGTTGGGCACATTAAGCACGGAGAAGACCAGAGCCAACCCCAAATTCTCAAAGGTTCCCCACACCCCAAACATTAAGGTCGTCACGGAATAGTGAACTTTACGAATGTAGCGAAGCACCGTGTAGGAAATTGCGGCGAGGACCTGAGCATACAAATTAGGACGTTAACCTTGACCTTGACCTTTCGCGACCTTGTGTGACCTTACCATACATCCCAACGCTAGACCGGAGCCGATAAGGGTGTCAGAGTCGAATCCTGCGGCCCCAGTTAACATCGGGGGACGAGTCATGGCTAGATAAGGGAAAATCAGAGGAGTTTATGCAGTGTCTCAACTTGCCTCCTGAAATGGAGCACTTTTGTAGATATTTGCTTGTTTGTGGTTAATTGACATTATTGACACATTATTATTTTGACCTTGATGACCTTTGCCTTAAATGAAGGACCTAATTTACATGCTGCTTATCATGTTCACTTACCCACAACGCCGAATAGCGTAAGCACAGAAGCGATAACTGTTATTATTCCACAGCGTTCGCCTATAAAACGATAAAATTGGCAATGATTGCTACGTTTCCGAGTAGTTGTGATGTTATCCTTAATATATCCACCCACCCAAAAATATCCTCGCAAAAATGGCGACCAAAATAGGAGTGGAACTTGCAATCGTCAGTGAATCCCCAAGACTTAGATATTTCAGCGAATAGAAATGAAATAGGAGCGAGTTGCAACTTAAACAACTTCGTAACTATTTCAAAATCCAGGTTAAATTAGTTAACTAAGCCCCAAAGTTAGTTAACTAATCAATTAATTACGCTCTCTTACCAGGACCAGACTAAAAAGTCCACAATTCTTCAACCTACTCAGCGGCCACAACCCGGTCATCAACTTATCCGCCTGATCCTGTATCAGAACCTTATGCATAATTATCGGCAACACGGGTAGGAACGCCCCTTGAAAACGCCAAAAAGCAATACTCAGAGGATGAAAATGATGCAATTTCTTCGCCACCAGGGCCCCCAAAGAGAATATTAGCGAGCTCAACAGAGCCAGCAACATCCCACGATAGCGTCTTAGTGCAGACTGCTTCCCTGCGGGTAGAAACAAGGTCAGAACCCGGGTATTAGTGAATTTTGAAGTGTTCTCAACTTACTTGCCGGTTTCAGAGAAGGTCGTGGACCTTCTGCCCCAGCTTCTAGACCTGTGACCGGCTCTTTCTTCCTCCTCCTCCGAGGATTCCGTCTCGGAATGATTGGAATATGGGTTGGTGGGATCCTCGATGGCATTTGCAAATCGGTTTTTATTCACTATCTTAATATTTGCTTGGACGGCGAGGACAGCCGTTTTGAAGCGGGGTTTGTTAACCATCCTGCGACAAATAGTGGTAAGAAACCAATTTAAGGTAAGTGTAAATTCGGCAGTAATCAGTTACTAACTTGGAGAATGTGGAATACTCAGAGTTGGAGGACAAGATTATTGGATTTAGTTCACGGCGTTGAGTTTGGCGTCCACACCTGGCCAATGTGGTTTGGCTTGGCAGGTGTTGCTTTCTTAATTAATTTTATTTTCTGACTAATTGTAATTGTGATTAATGGCTTCAAAATAAGGGCAGGGAAGGAAGCACAGTTACAGCTACAGACTCAAGTTAGTGACGATCTTTTAGCAGAAATGACGCCAATTATTGGCTCCCATGAAATAACTAAACAATTAATGTAAATCTATCTCAAAACTTTATTCCGGATTGATTATGGTCGTGTACTAGAATTAGTAATTCTGACTTATCCAGTAACTCGCTCGCTCAAATAGATAATTCTTCTCTTAACCGCAAAACAGACACTTTCCCCAATTTAGCTAACCTAACCAAACTTATTTTCATAGTTGTCAAACTCTTGGATATTATTTCTATCCCTTTCAAATCTGCACAAAGACAAACAAATATTCTGGCGTAGGCGTCGAGTCAACAAATTTGGCCAAATTCCAGGATCAAACTTATTCAATTGATATTCATCTCATGACCATGACTTTAGTCGTGAAAGTGGCGAACAATTCACTAGTCACCTCATCTGACGTAACGTCTGGCTGGAAAATCGTAATGGGACCCAACCAATTTCAAGCTAGTGCCTTCTAGATGTAAATTGTAATTAATCGTGGACTGGGACGGAGGGAGGGGGTCCTGCCAAATAACAACGAGTTAATTTGGAATGCAGCACTAATAGTACCGCACTATAATTTCATAGCTAGTTTAACGCCAAGCTATGTAACATGAATGTGTGTCCAATCCAGCGACGCATGTTTACCTTCCAGTTTCTAAAACTTTACTGCTTGCTTGCCAAATTATTTCGCCAAAAAGGCCCAAATTGATGGAAAGGATTGAAAGGATTGAATGCCGTTAAAGAATACAAGTTGGATTTGATTATTGCCAAGTCAGTACATTACCCACTTTCGGAGTGAAAACACCTGACTGCGTCAAATATTGACCATTAAATACCACCAATCAATAGGTAGCCATCTGGGATAAGCGTCTGTCTTCTATCAAATCCGGTCCCTCAGTCGCTGTTTTACTGATTCCAAAAATCCTGCTTCAAATTGAGGGCCTCAATTGTATATTAGTATGGGGAGAATACTTTCCTACAAAATAGTCACCCTTCGCCAGCTCACCCCCAAATGTTTCTTCGCCTTCATTGTGGGTGTGGTCGTCAGCTGTGTCCTCTTCTACTCCCTGCCCTTGCGGAAAGAACAGCTGAAGGAAAACTATTTCGAGAACGACGCCAGATTGACCCACCTCCCCCTACTCGTTAACACTTCCGCCTGCAAGATACCAGATTTTGACCCTTGGGACCCGGAAGTCGCCTCGCTTTACGTGTACGTTAATTTGAATTCTTACTAATTCCGCCAACTTGTCGGCGCCACCGTTTTATTTATATATTTATTGCTAAATTACCTCCACAGCCCTCCCTACGAGACGCCGTGCGACGCCAAGGTTCCAAAATGGTCGACAATTGACCACACCAGGAATGAGTTGGTGTTTAATGACGACCTCATGGCGGCGAATGGTTATCTCTTCAAGGAGCTGAAATGCTGCTACATGACCGTGTCTAGAACAAAGGATCCTAAACTCAGGCCGGATTATGACCTGGAGTAAGTCCACACCCACCTATCTGGTCATAATTTCCTTCTATTATTTGTGACCTTGCAATATTTCCCCCAGTTATTCGCCCTGCAAAGCCATCACTTCGCCGAGGACACTCATCTCCGATGAATTCATTGTGGTGGAATGTTCTCGTCCCGGTTTCCCATGGACAACTCTGGTGTACAGGATGTTCCACGCCCTTCTGCCCCCTGAGACCGTTGCCCCTCGGGTGGAAGGGAGGAGGCAGCGTCCATCCCTTGACAAAATGGAGGTCCTCCCACCAAACATCATCATCCTGGGAATAGATTCCGCATCTCGACTCAATTTTAAGCGTTTCATGACCAACACAATCCAGGTCCTGGAGTCCTTGGGGGCGGTGGAGATGTTGGGATTCAACAAAGGTCAGTTTTTTATGCTTTAAACCCTTGATTTCTTGATGAGCGTCTTAATTCCCCAGTTGGAGAGCGAACCTACCCCAACCT
The DNA here is from genome assembly GCA_036491905.1 of Folsomia manolachei. Lineage (NCBI taxonomy): Eukaryota > Metazoa > Arthropoda > Collembola > Entomobryomorpha > Isotomidae > Folsomia > Folsomia manolachei. Next base: position 5,367 of record JAAXNX010001604.1, on the reverse strand, counting down.
TGCCTCCGAACTCCTGGGTTATCATACATTGGCCCAAGTAAAGCAGCTTTGCTTCATCGGCAACTCCTCCTTCCACGACGCCTGCCCCTTTATCTGGTCCCATTTGGAGGAGGCTGGCTACCTCACCGCACATCTGGAGGATGGAAACACCTTCAACTACCTAAAAGACGGATTTAACCAAGTCCCCACAGATTTCTACCTTCGTCCCCTATTCAAATCGGGTACAAAAACAAGGAAATCGGCGAAATAAATGCCATTTTTTGCAAATTATTCCATATTTTTGTTCCAGCATTCAACCACAAGGTACCTTTTGGACGCCGGGATCCCAAGGGGAACTACATGGAGCCCTGTACTGGTTATCAACTCAACAACGAGGTCATGTTGAACTATGTCGAAGCCATCCTAGACTTCTCCAGGGAGCAGAAACGACCCATTTTTAATTACGCCCTGGCCGCAGAAGTGACTCATGACCATATCACGGGACTTTCTAAGTTAGACGGGGTTTATTCTGAGTTTTTACAGGTATTTACGTCAGATTTTGGAATATTACGAGTCAAATTAAACGCTATTTTTTTTACAGCGCCTCCAGTCCAAGGGTCACTTGGATAACAGCATCCTTTTTGTTATGGGAGATCACGGCTACACCCACGGCCGTGTGCGTCAGACGATGGTTGGCTTCTTTGAGTCTAAACTTCCCGTTTTGTGGATCTATTTACCGGAACGGATTCGACAAGCGCGACCAGACTGGGTGGAGGCGTTATCTTATAATTCTGCACAGTTAACCTCGCCCTACGCTTTTTACTGGAGTGTGCACCTCATCCTCAAGACATTTGGGCCGGTAGGAAGCTACCGAGAGCCGCGAGACGCTGCTTTGACCACGGGCGAGATTATAAGGCGACATCCAAATCATCAATCATTTTTTGAGCCGACCCCTTCCAACAGCTCCTGTGACGATTTGGGTAAGAATTCCTTTGATAAGGAAGCTTCCACTGGGAACTTATCTGACTCTCTTTCAGGAATCCCATCCTCCTACTGTACCTGCCTCCTCCCCCAAGTTCTATCCCCTGCCGACCTCCCCCTCGCTCGTCAAGTGGCTCTCCTTGCGGTGGAGGACATAAATCAGAACAGAATCGACCCCAATAAATGTGCGCCTCTCTTTCTCGTCTCCGTGCAAGCTGCCACCATGATCGTCCAAGGATCTCAGAAGCGTTTCATCGTCACCTTCGGGACGACGCCGGGTGCTGCCCTGTTTGAAACGGAGATTACTTACTTGACCTCCATCCAGGCCTTTGATACTTCCAGACCCATTGTTATATCCAGGATAAATGGGATGACAATGGGAGACGTGACCTGCATCCAGGACTCCGTCATGGAAGTCTTCTGCTACTGCCGGAGATAAAGTATGCTATTTTTTGTAACCTTATCTGGAACATCTCAGTTGAATTGCATGGTACTTGGTCAATCAATCAATAATGATAAGCCAATAATTATAGCTGAAATCATGATACTGTTTAATTCAATAAAAATTTCATTACAATTTTGAAGTGACTACGTTTCCGACTTATTTTACAAAAACCGACGTCATTTCATATTTTATTTTATCTGCAATAGCAAAATAATTCCAGCTCACGATCCTTCACACAGGTGACATCCTCCATCGTCATCTTATTTATTCTCGACACACTGACCGGTCTGGAGGTGTCAAACGTCTTGTTTGAGGTCCAATAAGTAATCTCAGCTTCATACACGGCACCACCCGGCTTCGTTCCAAACGTCACCATGAACCGATCCCCTTCCTCCTGATCCCCATTCTTGGTCACAACCGCTCCCTCCACGGAGACTAGGGAGAGTGGGAGACATTTCCTGAGGTCAATCTTATTCTTATTGATATCCTCCACTGCCACTTTTGCAGCCCGGTTTGCGAGGGCATCGTCCGGCGCTAGAGTCAGAGATTGGGCGCAGGCACAGTGCTGGATTTCGATTCCTGGAAGAGTTTTTACAACATTTCTTTAAATTTTGTGTCACCTTTATTTGGAATACTTACCCAAATCGTCACAAGAGCTCGAAGAGGCCACCTCAAAAAATGACTGACGATTTGAATGCCTTTCAATGATCTCTCCTGTGTTCAAACTTTTCGCATCTTCCACCTCTCGGTAGCTTCCTTCCGGCCCAAACGTCTTGAGGATGAGTTGGACACTCCAGTACACGGCGAAGGAGGAGGTTAATCGCTTAGAATTGTATTCCAACGCCTCCACCCAGTCCGGTCTCGCTTTTCGGATCCTTTCCGGTAAATAGATCCATGAAACTGGAAGTTTACTCTCCACCAGACCCACCACAGTGTTGCGAACTGGTCCATGGCGATAGCCATGATCTCCTACCACGAGAAGGACACTGTTATCCAGGTGACCCTTGGAGTGAAGGCGCTACAAGTAGAAGTCATCTTAAAATACAAACAACAATCGTCTCCATTTTCACGAGAATACCTTCAATGCCGAAGCATAGACCCCGTCCAAATTACTTAGTCCCGTGACCACCTCATGAGTCAGCTCCGAGGCCCACGCATAATTAAAGATGGGTCGTTTCTGTTCCCGGGCAAAGTCCAGAGTGGCCTCGACATAGTCCAAGATGACCTCGTTGGTGAGCTGATAACCAGTACAGGGCTCCATATAGTTCCCAAGTGGATCCCGACGTCCAAGCTGGTACTTGTGGTTGAATGCTAGAAAAATATGGAATGATTTGCAAGACCGTGTCACTGATAAGCCAATTCCTACCCGCTTTGAAGAGTGGACGAATATAGAAATCTGTGGGGACTTGGCGAAACCCATCTTTTTTATAGGTGAGGGTGTTGCCATCCTCCAAATGCGTCGTGAGATAGCCAGCCTCCTCCAGCTGACTCCAAATAAAGGGGCAGCCGTCATGGAAGGAGGTGTTATTTATGAAACACAGCTTCTCAACCAGCCAACCTTGATAACCAGTCAGATGAGCCAGCATATTTGCGTAGGTACTGCTTCTCACTGAGGAATTTAAGGTCAAATCATTAATTATTTGGTCACCTTTCCATAAATTGGGTAGATACGCATAAACAACTCACCTCTGTTAAATCCCAGCATCTCCACCGCCCCAAGGGACTCCAACGTTTGGATAGTTTGGGTCATAAAACGCCGGAAATTGAGTCTTGTCGTGGAATCCAGTCCCAGGACGATGATGTTTGGTGGGAGGACCTCCATTTGTTCCAGGGATAGGCGGTGTTTCTTCAGTTCCAGCCGGGGTACCACAGTCTCAGGGGGCACCACGGCGTGGAACATCCTGTACACCAAACTATTCCATAAAACACCGGGATCCGAACATTCCACCACGATAAATTCCTCCGAAATGACCGTCCTCTTCGTGGTGATATCCTTACATGGCGAAAAACTGGATAAAGATTAGACTTCCTGTTAAATTAACGTTCTTATATGGCGACAACAATATTGTGGACTTACTCCACATCAAAATCCGGTTTGAGTTTGGGATCCTTTGTTCTCGACACGGTCATGTAGCAACAACTCAGCTCCTTGAACTTGAAGCCACGCCCATCCGCCGTCAAAAGGTCGTCATCCAACACCAACTCATTCCTTGTGTGGTCAATTGTCGACCATTTGGGAGCCTTTTGGTCACACTTGGTCTCAAAATATGGAGGCCTGCGCGTTCAATAAAGGTCATTAAGGTCACCAACATAAGGTCACTTTACTTACACATAAAACCGGACAACTTCCGGGTCCCACAGGTCCAGGTCCGGTATTTTACAGGCCGTCGTGTTAATGAGGAGTGAGAGGTGCTTAAGTCGTCCCACATCCCTCAAGTAGTTCCTCGCCTGGAGCTGGACTTTCTGGACTAGATAGTCCTTTAGAAATATGTGCAAGAGAAGCGCCACAGCCACACCCACTGTCAACCCATAAAAATTCTGACTTGAGACAGTAAAATAAAATAATGCCAAATAGAACATTGATGTGAGAACGACAGTATACGCATGAGAGGAACATTTGGGTCCAGTCTCATTTCCGAGCTGACCACTCCGCTGACATTATTCCGAGAGAGATGTCAGACCAAAATCAGGACCCATCCAAAAATGTCTACCAGGCTGAAAATTTCGCCACCGACCCAGTTCAAAACTACGACATGGGACAGGAGGCCAACCGCACCTCAGAACTTCCTCCGGAGTCGGAACTACGAGACTATGGACGCTCGCGACGGGAAATTGTTGCTGAGAGGGACGATACACTCTTTTTAAATGAAATAATAACCTTACCCTCCTCCACCGATGGGAGCCGTTCTCTGCGAGAGAGTCAGAGTGAGAAAATTCAAACTTTTGTCTCAAATTTATCCAACAAGCCAACTCTTCCGGAACCTGTGATTGATGGGAAATTGCTTTCCAACCTCAGAGTTGTGGATTTAAAGAAGGAATTGGAACTTCGGGGACTGCCAAAATCCGGCTCCAAAAAAGATCTCGTGGATCGTCTTGGAGCTTTCATAATCCAGCAAGAATCTAAACCTTCTCCTCCACCAGCCCCCTTGTCTCAAGTGATGGACAGAGATGAAGCTCCAAATATTTTACTTGGGCCTGAAACTGTTGGGGAAGAAGTCGATCCTGCTACAACGGATGACGATTTCTTTAACGATTTGGAACGCCGTTTTATACTCCTCAAGGAAAGCAGACAATTTCCTAGTCAATCTCCACCACCCCCTGCAATGAACTCTGACTTATTCCCTAAAATCAGCACATATCCCTCAAAAAACTCCAAGATTAAATGGATGGAGCCAGTTTCAGATAATCCCTCATTGTCAGACAAAGAACTGGACAAGCTTCAACTGAAACTTGAAAAACATTTAATGGAACTTCAGAAAAGGAAAGAGACACTTATAATTTGTGATGATTCATTGGCATTGGATCCAAAACCGACCATTACAAATCTGGGAGAAGAATTAGCAGCCCTAAGATCCTCCGTCCCAGTTCTGAGACGCTGCCCAAAAGGAGCAAGGATGGAAGTCGCCCTGGCTTTTTTATCTGCATTAGAAGATGTCAACGTCACAAATGAAGAAGACGCGTGGAGAAATCTCCTATTTCTTCCTTACTGTATCCTACAAGTTCCCCAGAAATCAGACAAATGTTCCAATCTGACAACGTGGGTGAAGTCCTGCGTGGTTAAATGGAGGAACGACAAATCTGCGTCCATTCCTCAACTTCGTCCACCCCGTCCAGGACCAACCAAAACCAAACCATCACAGAATAAGAGTGACCTGGGAAGGAAGGTGGAGGCAAAATTAGCAGATGGCGATGTGAGTGGTGCTATCCGTCTCCTGACTTCAGATGACACCATCGCCCCTAAC